>CATKHJ010084381.1:0-26925 GCA_949750685.1 Vernicia montana | reverse complement strand
TGACTCATGAGATAGTCTGCTGAACAGGAACCTGATGAGTTATGATGATTGTTATATTATGTATTGCCACAGGTTCTGTTAGCAGGTGGGCCCATAGCCCAGAGATATGAATATATGAAATAATATTTGATAATATGATATGTTCCTTGATAGTAAGATATGTCAGGCTGACTACGGGTTCTGGAAGTCTTAAGCTTACCCGTTCCCTAGTGCCAGTCACGTGCCTATGAGTCGGGTCGTGACATACTTGCTCTTTATTTTTTCCTGTCTCATAATTATGCCATGCTCATGCATTATAAATTGTCATCAATATCCGTCATCCATGAAATCCTTTTTCAAAAAGTCAAATCAAATTTAAATGACAAATCGAGATTATTTAAAACCAAAAACCTAGTATCCGAGTCCAAATTTGGTTCGAAGATTAGTGATTTTATCCTTGGGTAAATTAATCAAAAGATTAAATAAAATTGGAGTCAAATTGGGTTTTTTCTTAATTTTTCCATTTAAAATAAATTAGGGTGGCGACTCCCGAATCCTTTTCAAAATCAAAAAAATCAATTTTTCGAGGCGATAGCCGCTTCCAATCGTGAGCACCAAAACCCGTTCTTTAACCTCCCTTAAAAATCGCTCTCGCCTTTCCTTAAAGCATTTTCCCCACGAGCGAGGGGAGGGGCGTTCGGGCGAGGCCTCACACTTAGTTATTTTATAAATATAAATATTATAAAAACAAGAAAAAATACACTAAAATACTTAGTGGTCTCACGCTTATTTTAAATGGGAATTGTGGTTTTTTTTAATGACACTTTAATACCTTTAGTTTATCGCCGCTTAGCGAATTAAAATCAATCTATCTAACGCCGTCAAATTGCTAATGTGGAAATTAATTTTTTTTTTTTACGTGGCATCCACATGTCATATAATATAAAAATAAAAATAAATAAATAAAAACGCAGCGTTTTAGCTCAACACTTTGCGTTTTAGTTTCTAAGAGTTTCTAGAGTAGAAAAGAATGTGAGATGTGACAATTGTGGACAAGAAGGTCATAATGTGAGGGATTGCAAAGCTAGTATTACAGGATAAATAAAATCGGCATAAACATATAAGATTAAAAAGGCAAAGGCAACATGGTGATCAAGGTGCTAGTACAAGTAATGCTCAAGTAAGAGTGGAAAGGCAACAGTCTGCAAATCCAATCTCATATACAATGGTAAATGCAATAATTTTATGAATTATCTTTAAATGTTGTTTTATTATATTCACTTAAGTTACCTTTCATTGTTTGTTTGACCATTTAATGAGTTAAAAGAAAAAAGGGAAAGCCTAGAAAGAGTAATCATAGTGCTAACCAATCAGAGAGATCTACACAAAATCAAGTATAAAACCTTAACATTTTTTTTTAAAAAATTGATATTGTTAGTTAAGTATTTAAAATTAATGGTTTCACAATTACATTTTTTACTTATGCACAATAATTTGTACCACATGAGGCTACTAGGATGCATTCATCACAACCTCCTCCAAGGTAATTTGAGACCAGCTAGTTTTAGGCCACCAAGACCTAATGACACGAACTTTAAGTATATTAAACAATTAGAAAAGAACAGAAAAGACAAAAAATAATACGGAAAGACAAAAAATAAGAAACAACGAACGATTTTGAATTTGATGGCTAAATCAAATTCGATTTTACCTAGGACTAAAGGAAACATTTTTTTTTTTTTTTTGTATTTTTGTTGATTTTGACACTAAATAGAAAAAAAAAATAAACGATTACAAAAAAAAAAAAAACAGAAAGCACAGAAGACACAGAAATCAAACAAAAACAAGACAAACACAAGAAACGATTTTGGATTTTTTTTTTTTTGATTTTCGAATTTGATAATAAACAAGGATTAATGATCCTAAGACCTAATAGAACAATATACCACGAAACAAAAAGAAACGGAAACAAATAAATAGACACATAATCAATAAAACAAAACATAAAACAAAATAGGATAGATATAACCTGATTTAGAGCCTAAGCTCTGATACCAAACTGATACGAACCCCAAGTATATTAAACTTGAGACCCAATATCTTTGCGCCTGGAAGCAACTCCTTGAAAAGCTAAATCAGATTTTTCCCAAGCCCGTGACCTAATCCCAACTCGTGATAGAGCACCTTGGAATATGATCTTACGATCTCCGCGACATAATACCAACTCGTGAAAGAGAACCTTAGAATAAAATACTCACAAAGTAATTAGTTTTGCTTGTATGAACCTTGATTCAAGCAATAATAAAAAATAAGAGAACACTCTCTTAAGAAAAACCAAAGTTTTAATTCAATAATCAATAATCTATTCCCCTTACAACTTAAGTTAAGGCCATATTTATAAGGTTACAATGATAAGTAACCCTAATTAGGGTGTTTGGCCACAAAACTAAACTTATTCTAATTTAAAATAAAGCTAAATTCGTACTTGGGTTTTAGCTAATTAAAAACAGGCCTAAAACTACTTAAAACGTGAAATTAAAGTAGTTTAAACATACCTTGGGCTTAATATATAACATTGGCAGCCCAAAATACTTAATAATCTTAATAAAAGAAGTTCTAATGGATCTGAATCTAAAATAAATCAAATCCACCATTCGAATTGCATTTAAAAGGCTTGAACAAACTTGAAACACCATTTGAATGGGCCTTGAATAGATTTGTGCATTTTCGAATCTCATCATTCCCCCTTTATTGAGATGATTCGTCCTCGAATCAAGCTCCATAGAATTGCATCATGCGCCAAGAGACTTGAAACTTCCCTTGTATATATCACCTAAACTAGTTAATGGACAAACAACATATGTAGCACCAAATGAAGGGACAAAAAGATCAAATACAATACAAAGTGCATCACAACCTACAACAGGGACAAAAAAATAAAGTGTCTTTCAAAACCCTTTAAATACCTTTCATTGTCAAAATTAATCCTAAAAATGATATAAACCTTAAAACTTATTTGCTTTCCCTGTTTTACATTTGCATAGGCCATTAGATCACAAAGGACTGCAATGATGACTTTCATCACAACCTGATATTAGGCCTACAAATTTATTTGGAAATGTATTAATTTTTTTGTTTTAAATTTCTTGCTTTCCATACACTATGTGAGTGACATCACATTTGGAATTTGTTGAGTTTAATTGCATTTTTTCATTAATGTGGTGTAGGTAAATTCATATAATTTTAAGACTCCAAGAGTTGCACAAGGAAGAGGATCAAATTCATGAACAACAAAAGTGGCAAACTTAGCAAATACAAATGCATGAGCATCAACCAATACTACACCTATATCTGCCCAAACTAGGAGAGGACCTTCAAATGTTGTTGCAAACATACCTTCAGTAAGCTTCAAAAACTTCAAGACAGTATATGAAATTGAATCTTTTATGAATTCAATAGAGGATAAGAGAACAACAACTAATAGATATTACCAATTAAGAAAGAAACCTGGCCCAACTGCTACTGATACACAAAATTGATATTGTTAACAGTTTTATGTTGGTTATATAATGTGCTCCATTTTGTTTGTAATGATTATGCTAGCCCTTTGTTTGAAAGACAACAATATGTATGTAAAGCTACAAATATAAACTAGGTTGACTTAAGGGCTTTTTATTGATTAGATATGACATATTGTTACTGTTATGATAGCTTTAAATGTTACAGTGTTCAAAAATCACTTTTAACAATTGATGTGTTTTGGATTATGAGATTACTATGGGGAATTGGAATTATTATGTTTATGATGTTGGAATGACAAAATAAGAGATATTTTATGATCCAAAGTTTCTTCTTCTTAATTTCAAGAAGATTTTGGTTTAGTGATACTTGTTGATTGTCAATATTTTTGCGATCAATTGCTTATTAGTGTATTATACTTATTTGCTTATAAGGCCTCAGCTTGTGATCAAGTCCATTGCTTATTAGTGATACTTCTTTTTTCTATGCACATTTTTAAATTTACTTATCCTAATTTCAGACTTGAAAGTACTATGACAAGTATTTAACAAACAACCTTAATACAAAATTAATTCATTGATTTCAAGCAATAAAGAAAGGCACAAAGTTAACATTTGTTCATAACTTCATTTCATTGACACATTTTCACAAACACCTTTAATACAAAATCAAACTTATAGACCAAAGACTAATATCAGTTACACCCACATATTACCTAATTACATGCTACTGATAACACAATTACACATTATAGCAAGCACAAATAGCCATTTCCCTTTGACTTTCTCACTGTTAACCAAAAAAAAAAAAAAAAGGACAAAATTCAACCCAAATATCACTAGTAAAATTAGGTATTTTCATGTCTTCCTTTGTTTTTCACTAGAAGCAAACACAAATTTTTCATGCGACATCAATTCCAATTGCAACTTTTTCACCTCTGCTTGTGAACTGGTTAATTCAACATCCAAATGAGTTACTTACTTATTGTGATTGCATATTTCCATTTCGAGTTCAACTTCCCTTGCTCTACATACTACAATTTAATCCTCACACTCTGTTATCTTTGCTAGCAGACGAAGTAGAACCACAATAACTCTATCACGCATTTTCATATCAATCCATTGAAAGAACTTACATTTTATATCTAAATGATAACGTGCACAATCTCTGAATCTTCTTCCCAATGTTTCTTTTTTCCATGATATCCTCACAAGTGATATTAACCCACATTCGCATATGGGAACACTTCTAGATCCAATGCCATTGACTTGTGAGGAATTTGAGGTTTGTGTGTGTGTGTGTGTGAGGAATTTGAGGATTGTGAAGGTGATTGCATTGCATAAGACACTTGTAGAATTAAAGATTCAAATTTTGGGATTTTCACGATCTAATGAATTGGGATGAATTAGGGATTTTATGGAGATGTTAGTTTGGGATTTGCTGAAACGCTGCATTTTTAGTTTTTTTTTCTTTAATTTTTACGTTATATGACGCATGAGCGCCACGTAAAAAAAATATTTTTTAATTTTCACGTCAGCAATTTTGATTATTTTAGGTAAATTGACACTAATGTGTCAAATAGAGTCAAATTTAGAGTATTAAAGTGTCGTAAAAAAATTATAGCCCTATTTAAAATAAATATGAAACCACAAGGTATTATAGTGTATTTTTCTCATAAAAATATATATAAAAAATTAAAATTATGTGGGCCTCTCTTTATTGGGCTTGCGTATTTTTTACTCATAATCAACTATAAATTTCAGGCCCGAATACAAAAGCCTTAATTTTTGAGTAAAGAATGAGATCGAAATTGAGACTGCATTAAGCCCGAAAGGCGTCTCTGCACCAACTCGCCTCTCTCTGCCCTGAGAAGTGGATCTCTCTCATTTCTCAGGTCAATTTCCGGTTTGATCTCCGATCAGGTAACAATCACACTCTCATTTCCAACAAAATCTGTCACAATTATCTCTTACAGGAATCAAATATGTCGAATCATCAATCTACTTGATACTTAATGTGCCTTCTTATTATCCTTACTCTAACTAAATTGGCTTCAATGAGGGACTCGATAGTTCATAAATTGACCAATTTTGGCACATTATACTCTTATATGTGCTTTGATTCGCTTGTGTGTTTGTTCTCTTTTCAATTCAATTGCAAACTGATTTGGAAGTTTTATGATTTTAGTCCCTCAATTTGTAGTTCAATGGCTGTTTGCTTTTGGATGCTAGTTTGTTGAACTTGTGAAAGTAAAAAACTGTTCAGGGTGGGAGTTTTATCTATTGTGGTTTAGTGCTACATGAAGAAGGATGAAGTTAAGGATCCTGTTTTGAATCATGATTTATATGGTTTTATATCCGGTTCATAATTTGCAATGTTGTTTAGTTAATAAGTGAGGTATGTAGCTTGCTTAATAATGTGATACTTCATTTACATATCCAATGACATACTTCTAATATGCAGATAATTTTCCCCAAGACAATGAATTTTCTGCAGCGGTATACTACCCACAATGTAGTGACAGAACAAGTTCCTGTACATGAACCTCCAGCAGATACACGTCAAGCATCGAAACCATCAGCAACTTTAGAGGGTCTTATAGCTGAAGATCCATTCCCCCAATCTCCTTTTGCTGAAGGTAGTGATGGAGAGGCTCAAGGAATTGGAGATGAGAATGGCACTGTTGGCGGTGTGAGTGCAAAGTATGACTCTCTTGTTGTAGAGAACCACTCAGATGTTTCTGAAGAAGAAGGATGGATTACTATTCCACAAGGTAGTATTTTATGACCACATGTGCGTACAGTTATCTTCCTTTGATTTGATTTGATTTATGAGTATTCTGAGCATTGGAAGATTTTTAACCGACTCTCATATTCTGGTTAAAGTAAGACAATCATAAATCATAAATTGAACCTTTTCCTGGTGTTTATGTTGTATTGTATGTAATTCAACCATACTATGGTTAGCATCTCTACCCTGCTTTATATTTGGAAGATGCCTTTAGCTGGAGGTTAATTCTTGTTCTAAATCCAAGTGTCTTTATTAGATCCAAACCTATGGTAAGTTTTCATGATTGTTTGTGAATCAAGCATGGATAACTGAAATAAGAGGTCATTAAGGGGGATGCAAAGTATGCACCTAGTGCTATTATGGATACAGATGTGATATTAATGGCAGATAATCCTTTTACTTAAAAAAATAGCATATAGTAAGTTGGGATTGGTAGGATGCTAAATTTTGAATGGTCTCAATGCTGGATTTGATAGAATTGATAGACATGCTAGGTGGGCTTTCCTGGATCCATAGGTCCTTGGTGATCCTCACTGTTATCTTAATATGGGGACGCTGATCTGAAGTATTCAGATGAGTTAGGATATGAAATCCTCTCTCTTCTCTTTGTTTATCAGTGTCAGGATGCATGCCTGATAAGATTGTTCCGAAACTCAAAACCTTGTTTTCATTAGTAGTTTTTGGTTGGTTTATCATGGAAAATGTTACTTTACTTTCAGTTTGGTCATTAGGTCTCTCTCTCTCTCTCTCTCTCTCTCTTGCCCCCTTCAAGCAATGAGGAAAAAATTTCTTTGGTAGGAATTTCAAAAGGATTCCTGCTATGACACCAATATGATAAATAGCGTCTTCAGCAGAACATCTGTGAATGACAGTAAGCTTCACTGTCCTGCTAACTGTTTAGGATGTGGATTTAGTTTTTGGTAGGTCTTCTGCCAGGCATCAGTATATAACCATATTATTTATATCTATTTCTAAATTTTGCTATGTTCTTTTAGTTTCACAAGTTTTCCCCTGTTGTACGGTTTTGATGCATTATCCGAATTTTTCCATACAGTTGATGGGTTTTCATGCTTGGTATGTTTTTGTAGGGGAACTTCCTGATGGTTGGAATAATGCACCAGATATACATTCATTACACTCCCTGGATCGGTCATTTGTTTTTCCTGGTGCCTATCTTTCATAGTCTCTTGGTTCTTCCAATTTTGCATGCCTCAGTTATTCTACATGCCAGGGACATTGTGTTTATTATATGATATCCTAAATCTAATTTTATTCCAGGTGAGCAAGTTCATATCCTGGCATGTTTGTCAGCATCTAAGCAGGATACAGAAATTATTACTCCATTTAAAGTTGCTGCAGTTATGTCTAAAAATGGCATAGGACAAAGCCCTGAAAAACAAAATGGGAAACTGAAAGAGGGAACAAGTTTGGTGTCTGGAGAAGGGGAAATCAGTTCTGAGGGCCAAGTTATAGACCAAAATGGGAATGAGCCTTCAAAACAGGAGATTGATCCACAAAAGTATATTTCTGCCAGTGAATACATTCTCAGGATGGAAGATCAAAAAAGACAAACTGAAATGTTATTGCAAAGATTTAGGAACTCTCACTTTTTTGTTAGGATAGCAGAGTCAGGGGATCCACTCTGGTCAAAAAAAGGTGCTTCTGATCCAAAATCTTCTGAGATGGATGCAAACGGAACAAAACAATCTGCAAATAACACATCCCGACTTGGTGCTCTTATTGATAGAGGCAATTTTGATGCCAATCTCTCTGGTGGAGCAGCGAGAAATAGTGTTTCCTGTTGCTCTCTCCCCAATGGAGACATAGTGGTATGTGTCTAAGAACCTCTACATTCTTCACTATGTAGCTTTTCATTTGATTGACGTTCATGAAAATAGTGCAGCCTTCTACTTTGTATTTTTAAAATGTTCTTCTGGTCTTTTGTCTCACACACAAGGAGATGCATGTTGTGTTTGATATTTCTGCCTGATATGTTGAATGCGGTCAGTCGGTCACCAATCATCAAAATGGTCTTCATGGTTTTCAAACTAGATGATTTATGAATTGAGCCATGGTATTTGCAGTCCTTGTTTCTGCCTTTTGAAGAAGTCAATTTACACATAAAGATATGCAGATTCCCATCACTCTGCTTTGTTTTTTGAACCACGCCTGGTTCCACCTCATAGTTGGCATTGGCGTGTATTATTTCTTATTAATGTATTGCATTGCATAAGCTCAACTAAAAATTATAGTATTCTATCCTCATAGTTGGCTTTGTTGTATATGGGTCTTGTTTCCTAAATTCCTACAGAGGAGGATGCCTTATCCTTTTGATTGTAGTCACTTTTCTTTTTTAAGTTCTGTTAAGATTTAATCACAAAAAAGGCCTGAACTTTCTCGAATTTGCAGTCATAGCCTAAACTTTGAAAATAGCCAATTATAATCTATAATTGAACTCTACAATTGTAGCCATGTGACCTAAATTTATTTAATTACATGTAAGATTAACACATAAATAGAGATACTAATATATTTAGCAGCGTAATATCAATGACTATCTTTCTATTGACGTATCCTGCTATAAATATTGTTAGTAACTGATTTTACATTAATTAAATAGATTTAGGTGGCTATAATTGCATCAATAACAAATAATATAATTGGTTATTTCCAAAGATAATAATTGCAACTTTGAATGCTAAGACCTTTTTTTTGTGAACAACCCTCTTATTAATAACAGTCTTTTTTTTCTTAAATTTTTTTATTATTAATAACAGTCTTCTTTTAGCTAATAAAATAAAAAAACCTTTCTGAAGCCACTGTTTTGGAATAAGTTTGACAAATGATTTTGTATATTTTGCATATTTTCGCAAGTCAATCAAGATGTTGTGTTTTGAGTTTAGGTCTGTATGTTTTACATTTTTAGACAAAAAATTGGAGAAAAAGTTCCAATTTTGTATAGTATTTTACAAAAGTTTTTAGCTAAAAGACAATCTTTCATGACTTAATAATCACAGTAAATTTTGTTGGTTTGCATGCAAATATGCACTTTTCTCAGACTATATATGTATATCTAGATTGACTTGCAATATTGAATGGTTTTATTAGCTTCTTGATGGGTATCCGCCAATTGTAGAATGATCATGTAGATATCCCTTGCATAGTTAAGAAATCATGCAATATGTGATATATAATGTAAAGTGATACCATTTGATAATGTGCGGGAGGGGATATTGTTGCACAATATGTTTAGCAGGGAAGTTCAGTTTATATCCTACCTTCAGTATATCTTATTACAGCAAATATGATGCTTATCTATGTAAATTTGAACCAGTTGGTCAGGCTGCTGATCCTCATTCCATTTATTTGTTTGGAAGAATGCAGCTACTTTTACAAGTTAATATTGGTGTTAATTTTTTGAAAGATCCTGTTGTTGAGATTCTTCAATTTGAGAAATATCAAGAGAGAAATATGTCCCCTGAGAAGCAGGACAACTTAAATGGCATGGTTTATGATCCCTGTGGTGAATTGTTAAAATGGTTGCTTCCTTTGGATAACACTCTTCCTCCTCCAGCTCGTTCTTTATCTCCTCCTCATATAAATTCTGGTTCAGGAATTGGTAATGCTTCTCAGAAGCCTACAGCTTCTGGTTCTCAGCTCTTCTCTCATTTTAGAAGTTACTCCATGTCATCATTGCCTCAAAATACTACATCATCTCCTCAACCTGTTAAAACCCAAAGTTATAAACCCAACTTTGACATTGGAGAGTGGAGTCAGTACTCATCTCAGAAGATATTGAAAGTTCAAAAAGCCGGTGGTGAAGGTCTTTTATCTTTTCGGGGTGTATCATTAGAGCGAGAAAGATTTTCTGTTCGTTGTGGGTTGGAAGGCATCTACATTCCAGGAAGGAGGTGGAGAAGGAAACTTGAGATAATTCAACCAGTAGAAATTCGTTCTTTTGCAGCTGACTGCAATACAGAGGACCTTCTCTGTGTTCAGATAAAGGTGCGCATTAATATGTTTTGCTTCACAAGTTAGGAGATTAATGTAATTTCTCCCCCTCTGAATATTGTATGATATAACCAATTGGTCAATCTGGAAGTTCACTGGAATCTGCTTTTTATTTTTGCCAATTCCTAATTAATTTATCAAGTGTTTTGCAGAATGTTTGTCCAACAAATAATCCGGATATTGTGGTATACATAGATGCTATAACAATTGTTTTTGAGGAGGCTGCAAAGGGTGCATCACTTTCCTCATTGCCAATTGCATGCATTGAAGCTGGAAATGACCACTGTTTACCAAATCTAGCCCTCAGGTTGTTGTTCACTCTAGGTATCTTAATGTACTCTCATTTATTGGTTGTTCAACTGCATCTTACCCTTGTTAGTCCAGGTGTCCTATATTTGGTGCTTGTTTATGATTTGTTAATATTGTGTGCACACATGAGTAGTACATTACTTCTTTGTTAACACACCTAGTAGGTTTAAGTTTAATAGGGGGACTTTTTGGTATGTAATCGTCTTTAATGGGAACACTTCCTTTGTTAGATGCATGAGAAATGAATAAATTATACTTTGATGTTTGCTTGCAGTTACATTTATAATGACTCAACTGTTAATTTTAACAATCTAGAAGTTTGAAAGCCTGTTCTTGTACTGCTAATAGTTTTGTTGCAAATTGATTTGCTGCCAATTCATGGTCTAGTGTTAGAAGATAATTCTTTCATTGATATGTGTTTAATAAACATGCCCTCTGTCTTATGATTTTGATGTGTGCCAGCCTACATCAAGCTAAATAGTGTTTGGTATACCTTCAAAGTCTCAGAACGCTTTAACAGTCCATTCATCTAGGAAGGCCTCATAGAGCTTTAATTTTCTTAATTTTCTGCTATTTTGTTGTGTTTGACAAGATAAATAGGGCTTGATATATGTTAAAAGGGAGAAACTGCAAAATTTGCTTCACGCCACCCTCTTTCTTACATAGAGAAGAAAAAAAAGAAGAGCAAAAGCAGATAACAAATGGGAATGATTTAGTGGAATGATGAAATGGAGTTTCTTTGTTTTCCTTGTGATTTGTGAAAATAACCTGATTATTATTGTGGAATCATATGGTTGTATGCATGAACAACATTTTTTTCTCCACACTACCAAAAATATTTATTGGTGCATAAATTTGTCATTAAAGAAAGAATCTCTATTCATAGGTGATTATAGGTGTATTAACTATATTCAATGCTACCTATCAGTTCGTTGTGAACAGAAGAAATCTCTATTTAGATATTGATAAGAAATATTATCTATCTTGACCTTATTTTGAGTTTCCCATTCGCAGGAGAGGTGAAGAGCACTCTTTTATTCTTAAACCAGCATGTACCATGCTAAAGAATCTTAAAGCTCCTAGTGAAAGACTTTCCCCATCCTCAAGTTCACGACTTGCATCAAATAACACTGAAGGAAAGAGTGTTTCGAATACTGATCTGTATGCTATTATGGTATCTTGTCGATGCAATTACACTGGTAAGCATCCTATTTTCGGTTTAGTTTATCATCTATAATATTTTTAAACTTTTTCTATTCTCAGTATTCTTGTTTTATGGTTTGTGTTGAATGAAGAGTCAAGGCTGTTTTTCAAGCAGCCAACTACTTGGCGACCACGTATCTCAAGGGATCTTATGATCTCTGTTGCATCTGAAATGTCGGGACAATCTTCTGGAGCTAATGAAAGAGCCTCTCAGCTTCCACTTCAGGTTTCTCTTACATCATGTTCTCATTTTTCATATTTATCCTTTTGTTTTAGTTTGCTTGAGGTAGTTAATTTTTGTTGTTGACATTGCCAGGTCTTAACACTTCAGGCATCGAATTTGACATCTGAAGATCTAACTATGACAGTTCTTGCTCCTGCCTCATTTACTTCTCCTCCTTCAGTGGGGTCCTTGGGTTCACCAGCAACATCAATGGGTCAGTTTGTTGGTTTGTCCGAGTCTACAGGTAGAATAAGTGGGGAGAGACATGGTTCTGTAATACAGAGGCTGAGCTCTGTGCCTCCATCAGAGAATCCAAAACAGCGTGGTATTGGTGGAGTTCACTCTGTTTCTTTTGATGGGCAGTCGTCTCCCATAACTGACGTCATTCCAAGTAATGGTTTGGGTTGCACACATCTGTGGCTTCAGAGTAGAATTCCATTAGGGTAATGCAACAATCCTGTTCTTTTTTTTTTTTTTTAAATTTTGTTTGGACTGCAAAATTACAACATGTGGTTGCATCAGATGTGTTCCTGCTCAATCGACGGCTACCATCAAGCTTGAGCTACTTCCCTTGACTGATGGCATAATTACACTGGACACATTACAGATTGATGTTAAGGAGAAAGGTATTATCTTCTAGCATCCACTATCGATTTCTTCTTAATATGAAAAACTATAATTTGATTATGAGCTAGGTTTGTTCTTTTTTAGGACAGAATGCCAAGTCTTTTTCATCAATATTCACAAACTCTCATTTATTCTTTTTTTTTGTTAATGTCCTTTTCCATAATTGCAGTCACAGTGGAATATCTAATGCGAAAGACTTTTTATGTTTTGATCATTCGCACTCTTGAGAGACTCAATTTTCATTGTATTTAGATTACATGCACAAATTGGCGAATAAACTTGAATGCTATTGTATTTAGCCCATTAACTCACCATAGTTTTTGTCCTTGTGCTATGTTTGATGTGTACACAGATGCTATATTTGGGTTGTAAACCTAGGATTGGTCTGCTTGTAATGTAACCCATATATGAGTACTCCCCATTGGTTTTAGGTCAAAGAGAATTGTGATTTTGCTACCCCTCATTGTAAAATCTGTAAATCTTTCAGTTGTGTAAAAAATAACATGGTTCATCAGTGCCATCCTGCTTTAGCTTTAGCCATATATGCATGTGTATGCCATATAGATAATGATGTTGAAGAAATGTGCATTTTGCATTCATGATTAGATGATTAATTAGCATTATTGCTAAGGTATATGCTATTTAGCTCATATTTTTGCAAACATTTTGAATATTATGATACATCTCCATGAATGGATCTTGCAAACTTCAACGCACTGACATCCCATATCCGGCAGTCTTGACTTTTGAGCTTGTAGATTGAAATATTTGACTTGCCAAATCTGCTACTTTCTTGGCCTTAGCAGGCATGTGTAGGTTTTTGGTGTTATATCTGATTACTGCAGTAATTATCTATTGTTTGTTCTATGGGATTTACTGGATAGTAACGTTTGGAGACGTTTTGGATCCTATGATAGAATGGTGGCTAGGTGAATCTTTCTGTTTCCTCCCTTTGCACCATTAATGCATGTTTTCTGATCACTGAAATGGCCAATCAACGTTTGAGTTCTTATGGGCAACTATTTTCTGGTTGTACAGGTCTTACCTATGTTCCTGAGCACTCGCTAAAGATAAACGCAACGTCGAGCATTTCCACCAGGATTGTCTAGGATGGATTTTCTGTAGTTTTGGTTTCTTACCACATTTTATCTTCAACCACTGAGAGGAATTCAAAGGGCTGCCTGACATGTAGCACCTAGTTACCGTGTTCCTTGATGTTGTGGGAATGGGTTATGTTGATTTGTGTGTTTTTTTTTTTAAAAAAATATAGCCTCACCTCATGTATCCTAAATCATGATCAGGAGAAACAATATTTGTTATATAGCCCCGGTAATGGGAAAGAAATATACTCTTTATAGATGAATCGATCTGTGTGAATTGTTTTTATGAACACTTTTAAGAAAGCACAAAATTCATTCTTGCTCTTGTTTATTGTGTTCACTGCTCTGTACACTCCATTTCTTCGTCTGTTAGGAAACAGAATGTTGTACTAATTGAACTGATTGAGGATTGTAAAGTCTAATTTTTGGGTTGAATATATGGATGGAAATGTGCATACTATATTGGCATAAATGAACTGTGCGGCTGTGCCGAGTTGAGGTTGCTTTTGAGTTTGCTCAATCGAAGAATTTATAACTCCAACGATGTGATAGTAAAGCTATTTTGATTAATTTGGCAAAAAAAAAAAAAAACTATTTTGATTATTAGAAGTGGGTCCAATCCAAGATTTTCTCAACTAATTATTGAAATGGTTAGTTTCATATTTCTCTACTGGTAATACAAGCGATTGCTCGAGTGTTCACGAATCTGATTTTTTTTTTTTTTTTAACGAATTGAGGGAAGAGAATAGATTTTAAGTCTACACTGATTATGTATATACACATATATATTACCATATTAAATCTGTAATTACATTTATGTGTAAATTTAGGTAGATTTTATCACTAATTAAAAACATCATAAATTCAGAAGAGTTGCTAAAAGTTGTAAGGAATTAAATGCGATTAGATAGCATGATAAGAAGTGACCTTTGATTTTGCACATTTATTCTCAAAGTCAACTATGATTCCTCATACTAACAAACAATTTCTTTTAATAGATTAATTTTATAAAACCAACCATAAATTTTTAGCAACCTCTATTATTTTTTTTAATCATAGTAAGAGAAAGAGATGAAGAATGATTAAGCAAACAAAACAACAACACTTGTTAATGTCACAATCAAATGATAGGATGGTGTTGGTGTTGACTATTTTCTTAAACCTAGTGCTAAATTATCATCACAAAATCCTTTATTTATTATTATTATTCTTTTTTTTTTAAAAAAAAAAATATAATTTTCATATTTTCAATGTTTGAATTTCTAAATTTTTTTATTATTGAAATTTAATTTCTTATATTTTATAAACATGTCATATAATTTTATTAGAATGTAACAATTCTTTAAATTATATCTTAGCTATCCCATTATGTGAAGCTTATATCAAATTTTGAGTAACCTAAGGAAGGTTTTTTTTTTTTTTTTTTTTTTAATAGGGGAAGGTTTCATCTTTCATGTATCAGATTTTTTAAAAAAAAAAAAAACCAAAAAACAATACAGTGAAAATCGACAAGAAATAAATAAAATAAAATAAAAAAAAGGTTGAGGGAGAGGGGAGATGCATCATGCATGCATTAGCATAGCACCGGCGAGAGATAAAATTTGACACGCGCGCGTTGGCATCCGCCCATCCAAAGTAGACACGTCACCATTCAGGTGGGTCCCTTATATATATATATATATATTTTAAATTTCTCTATCCTGCCCAAACTGCCCCACGTTTTCCACTTCTCCGTCTGCCCAAACTGCCCGTTTTACGCCCTTTTTTTTTTTCTCTCTCTTAACACGAAGCTCTCTGTACGGGCATCCTGAAACCCACCCCTACCTACTGCCCGTATTCTCCGGGTAGCTCCATTTTGCTTTTTCTAGTCTTTGATTCGATTTTAATGTTTTTTACTTTTTTTTTTAATTTAAAAAAAAGGAAACAAATGAATTAAAAAAAGGTTACAGAGAATCGATAATTGGAAAAGGAGAGATAGAGAGAGTAATTTACTTTTTTTTTTTTTTTTGGGAAATATATTTCACTTTTTTTTTAATATATATATTAAAAAATTCATTTATTTATTTGCTTTTTAAACTGGTCAGCTTTGTGTCTGTGTGATTGTGGGTATTGGGGAGAGTCTGTGTTTTTTGAGATTTCTGTTATCTTAAAGAGCAGACATTTCCTGGTATTAACTGAGGTTTGTTGGTTCTATTTGTTGAATGATATCCAATTTATTTATTTATTTATTTATTTTTTGCTTGTTTTAAGATAAAGACCAAGACTACTACTTCTGTTCTGTCTAAATAGTTTACACAAGTTGTTTAATTTTTAATTTCTAGTCTTAAAACTCAAAAGGGGTTGTCATTTTTGACCTTCTTCTTGTGATCTAAGCTCTTTTTCTCAACTGGGTTTTGTGGGTGTTCAACAGAAATTGTTAAATTTCATTGCTTTTTTCCTTTTGTTTTTTTTTTTCTCTCCCCTTTTTGGGTTTTGTGAAGATTGTTTTTGGTGGGGGGTTGGGATTTGGGGGATTTTTGGATGAAAAGTGGGTCTGGGTTTTTAGGGTTTTATTTTAGAGGAGAAGAGGATGGGATTTGGCAGTGAAGATGGAAAAGTGAAGGGTTCTTGGGATGCGTGCAAATCAAAGGGCAGAAAGAAGAAGAAAGATGGTGGTGGTGGTGATGATGTAGTGGACGAGGCAGAGACAGGATGTTGGGTCAAGTTTAGGTTTATAGGGAGCTGCATTTCTTCAAGATCCAAAGTTGATAGCTCTGTTAGTGGGACCAGTACCCATTGTGGTAATTCATACTTCTCTTGAAATTTTTTCTTTATTTGATGATATTGCTTCGATTTTTTTGGTTGACCAGTGTGGATTGTTACTTGGGTTCCTGTTCTTCTTGGATTAGTGTCAATTTTAGTTGGGCATAGTTTCTAGATAATGTTTACTATATGATTCTTATTGTGAATAGAGGCAGAGTTTGCATTTGATTTTTAGTCTCTATTTTGCCAATAATAAATCCAAGAGCAACTAAATGCTAGGAATTTTGGGTCCCTGCAACAATAAAAAGCTGGGTGAGAATTCAAATCTAGCACAGAGTTGAATTGGCACGGAAAAGGGGTTCGTGAAAACTTGGATTTCTTAGTACTTTCCAAAACTGAGGGTCAAATTACGGACTTTTCCTAATTGCTGGAGTGAATCGTAAATACATGGAATTACTATCAGAAGTCATTCTTAACTATTTCTTCTTGTGGTAGATCATCAAGGTTGGGGAAGCTATATTTTTTATTTCGTGGTAGACTGATAAAGGAACGGAATTGGTATGCATTTGTTCTTTAGTCCAGGCGTTTTTCACTTGATTGAGTTGAGGTTATGGTTAGATTTGGGTCTTTTTCACTTCTCCTTTCCTTTATTTTTCTCCCCAATTGGAATATTTGTATGTTGTCACTGGCGAGTTGTCTTAAGTTAAAATGTTCAATGTTTTCTTTATATCACAGCTAAACTAAGGCTTAATCCCAAATTATTTTCTTTATAATTCAATATGAGTTCTATATTTTCGTTATAAGACTAACTAAATTCCTGTTTCTTAGAACCTGGTTTGACTACTTCTGATTCTAAAGTCTAAACCTTCCTACATTTTCCTAATAAGACTGATCGAGTTTCTCTTTGAATTGACTCAGACCTTTAGTTTCTTCAACATGCAATAGTTTCTTCTTTTTTCCTGTAAACTTTATGTATGCTAAATTGGATTGGCAGAAAGGTTGACCAGCTTAGTCTAGTTGACCATTGAACACCCATGAACTTTAAATTGGTTCTCTTCAATGATTGCACTCATGTTTCTGATTTCAAAATGCTGGTGGTGAGTTTGTAGTTGTGGCAGGTATTCTGTTGGTGGTAGCAGTGGCGATGAGATTGCCAGTTGTAATGCCAAACATTTTGTTGTTAGTGAAAATGGATTGCATGATACATTTTGCTGTTAAGTCGTAGAAGTGTAGGATAGATTTTATGGTTTCAAAATCTCATAAATAGAGGCTTTGTGAGGTTGCAAGGGTGATTATTAGGTTTAGTTAGAATGTCAGAACATAGTTGTATGTTATGCTTGTTTTTTCAAGAAAAATATTTAGTTCCAAATTTGGGTATTGGTTAGCTGGCCAGTCGCTAGTTAAGTTCATTTTCTGATATATGAAATAATTGTCCACGTGTTGCATTGCAGTTTACGCTTTCCTTATTTTTCGCCATCTCAAAAACCCTTTTCATTAAGTCTGATGTTTCTCTTGCTCTTTTGGTGTCAGACTTGTGTTTCACTGAAATTGTCACTGATGTATCTGGAGGACTCATGTAGCATGACAGATTTATGTTGATGTTAATGCTATGACTGCAACCCTTTGTATTGCCTTTCTTGGTTGTACATGTGTATATATATATATATATTGTAACGGTAATTTTATGTGTGTATCAACAGAAAGTAAATCGACAACTGATACAAGCAGAGGTCAACCAGCTGCTCCTGTAATCTCATCTACAACCACAAGTAATGCAGAAAGTAATTCATCCACTTCCAAACTCGAAGAGGAGCTTAAAATTGCTTCTCGACTGCGAAAATTCACATTTAATGATCTTAAGTTGGCAACAAGAAATTTTAGACCTGAGAGTCTTCTTGGTGAAGGTGGTTTTGGTTGTGTATTTAAGGGATGGATTGAAGAAAATGGAACTGCTCCAGTAAAACCTGGTACAGGGCTTACTGTTGCAGTTAAAACCCTCAATCACGATGGGCTTCAGGGTCATAAAGAGTGGCTGGTATGGAATTTTCCTGATCTGCTCTTCTTCCTATATGAGATGACTACTGCAATTTTTCCTTAATTTTAGGTTTTGTTTGAAGTAATAATTTGCATTAAAATTTTTCTTTTGATTCATGGCTTCTGCATGCTAGGCTGAAGTAAATTTTCTTGGTGATCTTGTTCATCCTAACTTGGTCAAACTGATTGGGTACTGCATTGAAGATGATCAGAGGCTGCTAGTGTATGAGTTTATGCCTCGAGGAAGCTTGGAGAACCACCTATTTAGAAGTAACTGTCCTTTTTTCTTCTTTGTAGTTGGGTCTTTTCATCTCCTGTTGATGAAAGTTTTGGGCTTTTTATATGAAGTAAATGTATGTCTGCTTGTGGGTTAATGATATTACATAGCAATATTTTTTTCTTGTGGTTTGTAATGGGTTCAGCATATCAGCAAAGCAATTCCTTTTGTGCAGAATAGAAATGACAAAAAGATTTATTTATAATGTGTATAGAAACTGGATAAGTACATGGTCAACACTTGTATGTGTTGCCTGTTTACATATGTATGCATCTACTCTCACTGGAGACTCTGGATATGTCTGGTTTCATTGGATGAGCCACTACATAACAACATTTCTTTGTGATAACTCATGGCTGGAGTGTGTTTTTTGCATTAGCAGTTTTTGCTTTTACTATGAAATTGCCATTATCATATGTTGATGTTTTTATCTGGTAATAATGTTATCTGCAGGATCTCTGCCTCTTCCATGGTCCATAAGGATGAAAATTGCACTAGGTGCGGCAAAAGGTCTTACCTTTCTTCATGAAGAAGCAGAAAGGCCAGTCATATATCGTGATTTTAAAACATCTAATATCCTATTAGATGCGGTATATAATGAAACCTTTGGCAAAATTATAAAATCTTACTTTATATGGTGTGCCGTTCTAATAACATGCTATTCCAGGATTATAATGCCAAGCTTTCTGATTTTGGACTTGCCAAAGATGGTCCTGAGGGGGATAAGACCCATGTATCAACCCGTGTGATGGGAACATATGGTTATGCAGCACCAGAATATGTGATGACTGGTAAGAATTATTTAATATAAGTATGTGATGTCTTTGCAACCTTTTGTCATCTCTTGTCAACTTCATTAGATGAAGAATGAAAATAAGGTTTTTTTTTCCTTTCTTTTTAGAAAATACCAGATATGCCTGCATAGAATTTTTTTCTCCTCTTTCTTTCTTTCTAATTCCTCTAGCACTAGTCACCTATGTTGTGGGCATAGTCCAGTTCACTTACAGAAAAACTTAGAAGTTTTCCTATAAGAATTAGTAGGATGACCTACGTGTTTATATTTTGCAGTCCTACTGTTACATTAATGTTCAATTAACAAGCTGGTAGCAACAAGCTCTAATTTTCTGCTCTGTCGTTCTCAACTAAATTAGTCATGTTTGATTATTGCATATTTGCAGCACTTAAATCCACATCATTAATCACCTATTCTTCTATTTTTTCAGGCCACTCACTTTTATATACCAATGCATCTATAGGTCTATGTTGAAAATGGCCAAACCATTTTGTCGACCATGTCTTCATGTTTCCATACATTTGATGGCAATTGAAATTTGAATGTTCAAGGACCAATCTCAATGGATGTTGTGTCTAGGAACATGTTCTTGTTCCTTAAACCCTATTGGAGCTATTTTCTTGCTTTTCTGTGTCAATGCCATGGTCGGCATAAAACATTTGCTTGATGCATCTAAACTCTGCAAATTGCTAGCAAGATTGAGGCACTGGGCCATTTCCCTTTGGCCATAGCTTGTGCCATAATATGGGGAGTGAAAATTTTTGCACCATTCAATAATTATTTGGTTAAAATACACCAGACACTAATTGCTGTACATCTTGGATCCATTGCTTATTATCTCAATAAGTTTAAGTTGACAGCAGCATCCATCCTGTTAGGACCATTAACAGTCACATCAGGGAGTCTGGACTTGTAATAGTTGAGAAGAGATTCATGGCATTTTGCCGGTAAATTTGCCTATTTCATTTCCCAGCTGTAGGGAACAACAAATTTTTTACCCAACAACCCAAGCTTGGTGGAGTTAGTTCCATCATTTTCTGTTAGCTGAATATTATAATTTTCAGTTAAACCTTTAGAGCAGAACACTTATTTCTTCAGCAAGTCTGAACAGATTAACACTTTCATGTCTCAGGGCATCTCACATCAAGGAGTGATGTCTACAGTTTTGGTGTGGTTTTACTTGAAATGATAACTGGCAGAAGATCCATGGATAAGAACCGACCTATTGGAGAACATAACCTTGTGGAATGGGCTCGGCCACATCTTGGAGAGAGAAGAAGATACTACCGATTGATAGACCCTCGGCTTGAAGGCCACTTTTCCATAAAAGGTGCCCAAAAAGCGGCACAATTGGCTGCTCACTGCCTTAGCAGGGATCCAAAAGCCAGGCCTCTGATGAGCGAAGTTGTTGAGGCGCTAAAGCCTCTGCCCAATCTTAAGGACATGGCAAGCTCATCATATTATTTCCAAACTATGCAAGCTGACCGAACTGCATCCAGCCCAAATGCCAAAAGTACCAGCCGAGCACAAGGAGGATTGTTGAGGAATGGACAGCAACAGAGGAGCCTTTCAATATCAAATGGTTCCCATGCATCTCCTTACCACCATCAATATCCCCAGCAATCGCCTAAACCCAATGGAAAACCATAGCACAGGTTCAGCAATTATCTGCTTTTCACCATCCCTTTTCATCATTCATTTCTTTTTTCCCTTGTTCCCGGTATAGATGTATTATCTGTGAAAGCATTTGTTCTTGGACACCGGAAAAGGCAAGAGGAACATGTCCGCACTTATGTTGTGTTTAGAATGACGACCCTCCCAGCAGGGGAGAATGTTAGGCAGGTGAAGCTTATGGAGCAAAATGTCTGTCAACCGTATGTTACAACAGAATATCTTGAAATATTAAAAGATTGTTAGCTCCTTGTAACATTTTTCCCTCATTCACCACCATTCATCCTGTTGATATAAAATCGAAATCAAGCTTGATGCTGCTACTGGAACAACTGCATAATGATAATTGATAGTAAGGTTCCTGGAAGTAGCATCAACATATTTTACTTTGATAAATCCGGGATGAGATTGTTCATTTGAAATTGTTGCCGGGATAAATGACCATCATATGATTAGTGTCGCAAGAAACTAAATAGCCATTAAAAAAAAAATAAAAAAAACCTGTGGTTGGTTGTTCGTCAATCCCATCTCTGTTTAACCAACTGAGCGATTCTTACTTTTAACATAAAAGCAGGTAGTGGTCAAAGATTATTGCACGTTGTTAACAGCATTATGTACATATGCAAAGTACATCTTATGATCTTTTCAAGTGAATCAAATTTATTTACATTTTATGCGTGTATATATATATATATATCTATATATATATGTTAGAATCTTGGCTTGGAAGACCACTGCTTGTGAAACCCTAAAGCATAAGGTAGCAAATGACCTTATTCCTACGAGTGTGTAATGCCTCTCATGCAGCCCTCCTCGTTAGTTGCTCTTTGGATGTGCTTTCAAAGATCTTATCAGCATTACCAACCTCAAACCCATCTCGCCTGTGGAATTCCTTAACCTGTTCCGAGTTCCCAAACAAGATTTATGTATTTTTTTAATAGTAATTTCACACATTTCTCATTCTCAAATAAAAAAATCGACACATTTCTGGTATCTGTTAACTAAAATACCTCTTCCTCTGGTAGATTTTGATATTGTGGCAACACATGGCGTTCAGCAAACTCAATGTATGAACAAGGAACTGATTCAGTGACACCATCAAAAAATTCAAAAGCTATTGAATCCGCTACAGTTGAACTTTGCTGCAGAAGACCATCAGGGCTCACTGGTAGCGGAAGGAATTAAATCTTCTAAGTATCAAGTCTCTCATCAAAATAATTAAATATTGAAAATTAATTGTGCTTGATAGATGTTAAATATACTTGATGTATATGTCACACAAATACTGAATCTACAAGCAAAGCAACTGAAGATGAATTCAACAATTTCTATCAAGCAAAACATTCTACTTTCACGGATGATATATTGAATGAAGAACTAGTACCAATCTCAAAACTAAATAATTAATACAGAAATTGGAAGTATAATGTCAACTTTGCAAGCCCTATTGCATAGATCATCATATAAAGCAATCAGTTAATTCAGTTCTAAAATTTAGGATATTATGCTGATAAGCATGAGATTTTGAGGGGTCAAGCTCCATTTAGCAATGTAAATCTCTGGAAACTCCATTAAGTAGTTTTCAATGTCTCAAAACATCTAGATTTTTTTTTAGCTTCCAAGCAGCATTAAATTGATTTTTTTTAATTCATTAAGCACCATAGGATGCCCATGAGTCTCTACAAGACATTATATTAGAGCATTGACAAGCACAGTTCAATATGCCTAGTGACCTAGTGCATGTTGCATCAATTGACTCAGTGAGGAAACCACATCCAGGCTCCAGCTATATAAACAAAGAAGTCAACTATTCACCCAAAAGCATATCCACTTGATAATTCTATTCATGATTGTATGAGCATAAATCAGTGACCTAGTGCATGTTGCATCAATTGACTCAATGAGGAAACCAAGTCCAGCTATATACACAAATAAGTCAACTATTCACCCAAAAGCATATCCACTTTATAATTCTATTCATGTTTGTAAGAGCATAAACCAAGAATGGAAGTTTAAGCATAAATCTCCTTCTGCACATGATCAACCCATTACATCAATTAACTCCTCATCTGGAAACCAAAATTAATATTAAAAAGGGAAAGGATAAACAGCCAGCTAGCAACAAACCTTTCAGAACGCCCCCTTCAGAATTTAATTTAAATCCATTCTCTTCAATGAACTGATTGAGGCCTTTGATACTTCTCAAGTGAGATTTCAGCCGATGAATAGAAATGGTAACATGGTTTAGCGCATAGCCATTGACAAGTGTCCAGGCAGCATATTCACTCTCCCTATGGTATTTCACAAACCAAACATAAGACTTCAAAAAGAGTATACAGTTTAAGTTCATTACTGTTCCAGAAAACAAAACACTACGCAGCAACATGACAATAAACTGCCTTAGAATAATATTCAATTCATAATGACTGCATCCCATCTGCTTGTGACATTGTGTAAATTTGCCTACAATTACAGATACTCGTATGGAGACAGAGAGTGGTATTTTACACCCAATCAAATGCATAAGAGAGTCATTAGTACCTTGCCAATTGCTGAAAGTCAGAATATAAAGGCTTTTTCCATGTCAAAGACCCTAGAGCACTTGCCAGAGCAGCATGTTTATATCCACTACCAGATATTTCAATATATTTTTTAATTATTTCCTGGAAAACGCAGTTTCAAACATGATGTCAGTGATAGGCCAAATTGACGACTGTCAAAGAGATTGAAAGATGTGGTTATAGAAAAAGAAAATTGCTCTTTTTTTTTGTACAACTTTTAAACTCAAAGTGAAAACTCAGATGAGGTTAACGGTAGTTCAGGTGCTTTATTTCTTAAGAAAATATATCTGCATATAGCATAAGATGTAACATAAAAAACAAATAGCAGACACTCAATCGTTCACAAATCTGTCTATTCTAATTTAAGATGAGAAACAGAAAGGGGGCAGACAGGGAAGTAGGATGAGGGTGAGGGAAAGAGAGGCCTTTCTGCTCCAAGAGAGCTCTCAACATCACCATGGATACAAGAGAAAAGTAATAAGAACTTGATATAATTAAGATCATAATTCCATAATCCAGCCATACAAGAAACATGGATTTTGCAAACCAGATTAACCAGAGCACTTATCTCATATTTTCATAATGTCTGAAAGTATAGGCCTTGGACAATATGAAATCTCATTCAAATCTTGAAACCGAAATTTAATGATTGAGTTGATGCCATTGACAAATTTCTTTAGGTTGCATTTGGATAGATAGTGGTTTAAAATGAAGTATTTGAATCTGATACATGAGTTTTGTTATCAATAACATACAAATTGTATTAGTTCAGTAAATTCATTGAATAAAGACCAAATTCATAACTTGTTTGAGAATAAAATTTGATTTAGCATGCTTTTCCTCCTCCATTTATAAGTATAGATCTTAAATTATACAGTTTGAACCAAAAAAAAAAAAAAAAAAAAAAACCTCAAAATAAATTGTTAGATATATTGAGGATTTGATAGATGAATCCAATTGGTGGCTAGTGAAAACCAAGAGTAACAAATTATTTCCAGAGCCATCGAAGTATCATTAGTAATGCACAACATATCAGATCAGTACACACAAGGACAATAGGAATCAGAATGAAATGGAGTTCAACTAATTCTAATTTCACAGCTCCCTGTCTCTAAACACATCTAACATCTCATCAAATACCTCTCAGCATTACCCATTACCCTCCATCAACGAGACTACACAAAAGTTTGAGTTCAACAAAACCTATAAGAATGGAAAATGAAATAACAAGGAAAATTATTAACATTATTCAAAGGAAAAATAAGTATAGAACCAACAAAAATAAACCGAAACTCGCCTGAGCTTGTGGACTCGTCTGATCTACAAGAAGCTCAGATATGAAAACTCTTGGCAGAGGACCATTAACACCACTTCCATTGCCAGAATCATAATGTGGATTACTAGGAGGAGAAAACCACAGCGCTTTCAATTTTTTGGCAGGAAATCTGAGCTCCTCCTGCTGTGTATATCCATAATCCAGGAATAGTCTTGCCATGGAATCAATCCCATGCCCATTCACCTATATAAAAATTTCCAATCAGAAATCAAATATCAAATACACGAAAGAATTTGAAATTACTCCTAAAATCAACTCGAAATTGTTAGTATTATACCCCAAATGTCCTGAAAGCAAGATGATCGTAGCAGATTCTTTCGCCGTCAACTGACTGCACAAGCTCCAATACAGCGTTCGCCGTGGGATTCCTGTTCAAATAAACCGTTTCCATACCTGCCAATACACTCCTTAAAAACGATTCATCACCCTGCGATTCAGAGAACGAAATTAAAAAAGCATGAACATGATCTACTGGCTCACTCAAGTGAAACAGAAAGCGATCAGATTACCTGAAAAGAGGATTTGCTGGTGGACTGATTTTCCGATTTAGAAGCAGAAACGGTGGACAAACAGCGTTGTTGATTTCCGGCGGAAAGTGAATTCCATGAAAGTGACGCATTCTTCATGGAATTGAATTGAGAAGAGGGAAGGGATGGGGTGGAATTGGATTTGATCGTAGTCGTAGATGAATAAAGGGAAAACATTTTCGTCGAAAGTTTCATGGAATTGGAATTGGATTTCGGATTCTTCTTGAAGCTTTTCTTTCTTTATATTATCTTTCTCTGTGTTATAAATTCTCACACTCATGCCACGTCAAATCTTTATTAGCGTTACGTAATTATCCACATTATTATATTTTACTTAAAAAAAAAGAGGAGTGTTTTTAAAATTTTTCTTTCTAATACATAAAAAAAATTATTAAAAAAATAAAATAATAGCCAAAATTTAAATTCCCCCAATATATTATAGATCATTTAATTTCTATATTTTCTCAAATTATGTTCTTAAAGAATTGATTTTTAGATATATACAATATCATTAAAATGGACATAAAGCTTATAAAATACTCATATAGCTTAGTGCACAATCACCAAGGTAGACCTTAGTCAAATTGAAACCTTAGGAGAAAATATAATAAAATATTTTTTTACTTAATTATTTTTATTTAAATAATAAAATTACAAAATAAAAGTCGTAAATAACAATATACACAAACTTATAAAAAATTATTTAAATAATCTATTTTTTAAATATATAATCTAATTAATGCCTACCACGTGAAATCCTCTTCAATTTGGAGCCTTATAAATAGCCCTTAATGGGCTGCCTCTAAGGCTGGGCCTAAGAGTTTCTATAGTTATTTTGAAGCTGATAATTTTGAGGAAATTACATCATACACATTTTTTTTTTAAAAAATATCATTTCTACGTTAAGTTTTGTTTTTTATACATTTTATAGTTTTCTATTTCATCTAGACCATCTTTTTATTTTTCTTTTCTTTCCGCTGTCTTTTCTCTAGTTAAAGGAGGGTTGAGGCAAATGTTCATTTGACGTGGGCCACCTTCATTATTATTAATATTAATATTTTTTTATTTTTATTTTTATTTTGATTAATTATTATTTTAAAAAAATCATTAATTCAAAAATGTATTTTCAACGGTAGACTATATGCCAATCAATTAATAATTTAGTAATTGATAATAGGTAATTAATTACTTAATTGAATTTAGTTAATTAATGAAATTTTAAT
>CATKHJ010084349.1:0-10586 GCA_949750685.1 Vernicia montana | reverse complement strand
GACTATCAAGAATAAGTATCCTTTGCCTAGGATAGATGACTTGTTTGATCAATTGAAAGGAGCAACTCACTTCACCAAGATTGATCTCAGATCGGGCTATCATCAGCTCAGAATCAAGAATGAGGATATATGTAAGACTGCTTTTAGGATGAGGTATGGTCACTATGAGTTCACTGTGTTACCATTTGGGTTGACCAATGCTCTAGCAGCATTTATGGACTTGATGAATCAAGTGTTCAAGCCATATTTGGATAAGTTTGTCATTGTATTCATCGATGACATTCTCAACTATTCCAAGAGTAGAGAAGAGCACGAAGAACATCTGAGAGTGGTGTTGCAAACCTTCGAAGAACATCAGCTATATGCCAAACTGTCGAAGTGTGAATTTTGGCTTAATCACGTATGTTTCTTAGGACATGTGGTTAGCAGAGATGGCATTCAAATGGATCCTAAAAAGATTGAAGCAGTGTTGAGTTGGCCTAAACCCACAAATATGACAAAAGTTTGTAGTTTTCTTTGTTTGGCAGGTTATTATAGGAGATTTGTGAAAGATTTCTCCAAGATAGCTTCGCTATTAACCAAGTTAACTAGAAAGAAAGTGAAATTTCAATGGGATGATGAGTGTGAACAAAGTTTTTAGAAACTCAAAACTTGCCTCACTACAACTCCAGTACTTACACTACTAGAAGGATCAGGTGGATATGCAATATACTGTGATGCTTCAAGTGTGGGACATAGATATGTTCTTATGCAACACGGGAAGGTGATTACATATGCTTCAAGACAGTTGAAGAAGCATGAGATGAACTACCCTACACATGATTTAGAGATGGCAGCAGTTATCTTTGCTCTTAAGATATGGAGACATTATCTTTATGGTGAGAAGTGTGAAATCAACACCGATCACAAGAGTCTTAAGTACATCTTATAGCAGAAGGATTTGAATTTAAGACAGAGGAGATGGGTAGAACTACTCAAGGATTATGATTGTCAAATCCTTTATCATCCTAGTAAGGCTAATGTAGTAGCGGATGCCCTAAATAGAAAATCAATGTGGAGTTTAGCCTATATTATAGTGGGGAAAAGACCTTTGATCAAAAAGTTGAAGGGATTGTTCAACAAAGGGTTGCAATTTGATTATTTCTGAATCTCAAGTGTTGATTGCTCACTTTCAATTAAAACCCAAGTTGATTGATGAGATTAAAGCATTGTAAGATGAAGATCCTTTATTTGTTAAGCTGAAGAGAGAGGTACTAGCGGGTCAAGCAGCAGAGTTTGAGTTGAAAGATGAGGTATTGATGCATAGGAAGAGGATATATGCACTAGATGTGAATGATCTTAGAGAGAAGATCATGAAAGAGATCCATCAAGCACCTTATAGTGTTCATCCAGGCACAACCAAAATGTATCATGATTTGAGGGATTGCTATTGGTGATCTGGTATGAAGACGAATGTGGCTAAGTTTGTGTCTTTTTGCTTGACATGTCAACAAGTCAAGTTTGAACACCAAAAGCCATCTAGTTTACTACAAGAGATTAAGTTACCCGAGTGGAAATGAAAGCGTATTACGATGGACTTTGTGGTAGTGTTGCCAAAGACCTTGAGAGGATATGACTTTATATGGGTGATAGTTGACAGATTGAGCAAGTCAGCTCATTTCCTAGAAGTCAAGACAACCTACACAGTAGCCCAATATGCACAGTTGTATTTAAACAAGATTGTGAGCCTTCATAGTGTATCAGTATTCATTATCTGGAATAGAGGTACTCAATTCACATCTAGACTTTGGCATAAATTACAAGAAGCTTTGGGTACTCGATTACACTTCAGTATAGCTTTTCATCCACAGATCAATGGAGAATCAAAGAGAACCATACAGACTCTAGAAGATATGCTAAGAATGTGTGTGCTAGACTTTGGTGGGAGTTGGGATAAGTATTTGCCCTTGATAGAGTTTGCATATAACAACAGTTATCACTCAACCATTGGCATGACACCATATGAGGCATTGTATGGTAGAAAGTGTAGATCGCCGGCATGTTGAATGAAAGTGGGTGACAAACACATTGAAGGACCGAAATTGATTAAAGAAACTTTGGAGAAAGTGCCAATGATTCAAGAAAGATTAAAAACTACCTTCAGTAGGCAGAAGAGTTATGTGGATCTAAAGAGAAAAGACGTCCACTTTTCCGTAGGAGACCATGTGTTCCTTAAGGTTTCTCATATGAAGGGTGTGATGAGATTTGGCTAGAAAGGTAAACTCTCACGAAGATTTATGGGACCATTCAAAATGTTGGAAAGAGTTGGCAATGTCTCCTATATACTAGCTCTTCCACTTAGTTTGGGTCATGTACATCCTACATTTTATATGTCTATGTTGAGGAAGTATGTACCGGATCCATCGTATGTGTTGCAACCATAAGTTCTAAAAATGGATGAGAACTTAGCTTACAAAGAGATTTTAATTACAATTATTGATCGCCAAGTGAAGAAGTTGAGGAACAAAGAGATAGCAATGGTTAAAGTGCAATGGAGGAACCATAATATAGAAGAGTGTACATGGGAAAATGAACTAGATATGTTGCATAAGTATCCATATTTGTGTCAAGTGTAAGGCAAGTGAACTATGCATCTCTGTAAAATTCGAGGATGAATTTTCTATAAGGAGAGGAGAAAGTAATACCCCGAATGTAAGTATGAACTTTCAATAATCATATGAATGAAATTATGTTAGTATATTATGTGTGTGAATGAGTATAAATTGAATTATGAGAATTGAAGATGAAGTTCCTAAAGTAGAGCAATAGGGCATAAGTCGGGCCCGTGATAAGGAAGTTGTGACTGTGATATTGATTTCGCGTCCAACATTGCAACCGCAATGAAGACTGCGAACCTCTCTGCCTGAAATTGTTTATCAGATGAATAGTCACGTGAACAGTGCTTGGTAGCGACCGCGGTAAGAGAATCGCAACCACAACTGGCATATTGCGACCACTGCTTACCTCAGGACCAGAATCGGTGAAACAACTTTAAATAGAGAGTTAAAGCTGTAAACTTATTTTTCACGAGATTTCAGAGCTCTAAACCCCATTTTCTCTCAAAGTATCACTCACCCATTCATATTAAATGCCAATAAACTTCATTGATTGCATCAAGAAAAGGATCTAAGGTTGCATTTGTCCATTCTGTCATCCATTTCTTGAAGCATTCTTTGAAGAGGTAAGTTAGGGTTTTGCAATTCTTTTATATTCTTCTTCCTCATTGTTATAAGTATATACTTAGGGAGAGATTAAGACTAGAAATCAAGAGTCTAGCATGTGTATGGTGTTTAAAAGCATGTATTAATGTGTATTTGTTATTTGTATGTGTTTATGTGTATAGTTCCTCCTAGAAGTCATAATGGAGATCATGATGGTTGTGATGGGCCATTTTGTTTGATGTGATTAGGAGTCTTCTAATAGATAATAGAGCATTCTTTTTGGCAAAGATGAGTAGAAAATATACTACTATTCTTGTATTTGAATTCCTAAGGCTTAATGCCTATATTCTTGTATGAGCCACCATGAGCAAAGTATGAGATTTGTTTGTTGAATCATAATGTTTCATTAAACTTTATAAGTTCTTAATTAGCCATTTGCTAATTATTATCTTTTATGAGAACCATATATTGTTATGTATCTTTGAGTATGAGAACCATTTGAACCATATGAGCTATTTATTTATGAGAACCTTAATTATTCTATCTATATGTTGATAACCCTTAATGGTATAGAAATCCCTGATTGATGTAGGTTAATCATCAGACATTATGCACATTATAACCCGATGGATAGGGTATAATATCCTACCCCTATCTAGGAAGGATAAATTATTCTAGACGTGCAATCTGATCCATTTCATATATTATGAGGAAGAGTATGTTAATTACACCTCTTCTCTTATTACGAGGGAGAGTATGCCCACCGGCCTCTACTCTTTATTACGAGGGGAATATGCTAATAAAGTGCCTCTATTCCTAATATGTTACGAGTATGAATTCTATATCCATTTATCTATGAGTTATGATATCTTTCTTAAGCTATATACATGTTTATTCTTGTATATTATGAGTTATTGATTTCTACGAGTTATATGAATCTAAATTGTTATATTGTAAGCCATTGGTAAGACATGAGCCCTACCATCCTTGTGAGCTAGCCTTGAATTACCTAACCTCACAAGTATGGTAGTATATTCTTTACTCACTGCTTTATCTCATTTGTGATTCCATTTTTCAGGAGATTAGAAGTTTATCGGCTCGGTTCTTCAGACATTTTTCCTTCCTAAAGAACTAATTTGATCAATGTAATTTCTCCATTTACTATTTATGTATTTGAGATACTTTAGTGCTCCATGTGTGTAAAAGAAGGATATTCTTTTAGCCTTAATAGCAATTATATGAATGAATATATATATATATTGTTATATGAGAATTATGAGATGTACGAGATTATGAGCATGTGTATGAGTTCAAGTTCTGATCTTGGGAAGTGTATGTGTTAGTAGTTATGTTGCCATGAGATTTATGTGTGATGAGAGGTGTTCTATGGGTTTTTAGTGGCCTTATGCCTACCCATGCCCTAGGATTGTCACAGTTGTGGAGTTGGGCTGTGACAACCAAGTGGTGATCTTTTCAGATAGGGCAGGTGAAGTTAAAGGCAATCCAATGAAGTTACCCATTGCACTTTTGGGTAATCAAGCATAACACCTCAGCAAAGGGGCAACAATCTCAAAAAGGATCTAATATCCTCACAAGGTTTCTCTCTAGACCAAGAATTTAATAGAATGGTCTAGATAAAAGTCAGAGCCCTAAGATGAAGGAAAGTAGTAGCCCAAATCATGGTGGAATAATCTTTAAATGCAAAAATTCATTGATAAGCTCGCTAAGTTGAAAACTATAAAGGGCGACTTTGGCAGAAATTAGAGCAAGCTCGTCGAGTTGAAAACCCGAAAGGGCAGCTCGGGCAGAAATTGGAGCTAAAAAAAGAAAAAAGAAAAAAAAAACAGAGTCATCTTGGTCAAATTATCTTGTCCCTTATCCTATATTAAAGGCATATCTTCCTAAGTCATCATCCTCTGGCTGTCGCTCATTAGGGGTTCACCTTTCGAATTATCTTATATCAATTCGTCACAAGCATGTCCTCCATGTCGTCTTTTAGTCAATCCGTCACGTAGCCCTTATCATTCAATAGGGGCATATCCTTCCTATCATCCGTCACGTCTCTTAGCTCAAGTAGCTAAGTAGCCCTTATCATTCAATAGGGGCATATCCTTCCTATCATTTGTCACGTCTCTTAGCTTGAGTAACTAAGTAGCCCTTACCATTCAATAGGGGCATATCCTTTCTTTCCTCTATCACGTATTTTAACTTAAACAGCTAAATAGCCCTTATCATTCATTAAGGGTATATTCGTCAAGTCGTCTAACAAAGTCTTTTAGCTCAAAAAGCTAAATAGCTCTGATCATCAATCAAGGGGCACGTCTTTTGAGTCGTTGTCCAAAATCAATCCAATGTCTCCCCTAAGAGTCTATTTAATCTTAGACAATAAGATAAGTTGTGCTTGTCTTCTCCATAAATCTTGCTACGATAGCAAAATCATACAAACTCATTTCCACACTCCAAAAGGTCTAACCTACCTTCCTTTCAAACCCAAATCTCCTTGGTAAAATCTCATCTTCCAAGGGCCAAGCCCACCAAAATCCAAAGTCTCCCAAGACTCATGATCCTTGAAGCTTAGTTTCCTTGGCAAAGCCAAAAGTCAAACCATGACTCCCAGAGCCTATCATCCTAAAGCTGATTAAAAAGGGCTCAAACCAGTCAAAGCCCATCCCTTGCTTCTTTAGTAAATCATATCATCCCTCCAGATTCAGGCCTCCTTGGCAAATCATACTATCCTTCCAAGTGCAAGCGTCCTTAGCAAATCATAGCATCCCTCCAGATCCAAGCCTCCTTAGCAAATCATTTGATCCCTAAGGTCCAAGTGCCTCAAGGCCAGCAAACCATCCCTAGTTTAATCCCCATCCTAAAGGCAAACCCTAACTTATGGGCCATACGAAGCAAGCCCTCAAATCCCTTGGGCCGATGATTATTGAACTAACTTTAGATAGCCCAACTGGCTAGAGATATGTTTAAAAGGCAAACTAACTGGTCAAAATACTTCTAAAAGCCAGGTCCAGAAGGAGACTCTTAACAGATGGGCCAACCCATAATTTTCACTTTTGAAAAGGCCAAACCTAACCAAGCCTTCCCACCTAATCTTTTACAAAGCCAAATCTAATCGAGCCTTCCCACCTAATCTTCTCCAAGGCCAAATCTAATCGAACCTTCCCACCTAATCTTCTCCAAGGCCAAATCTAACTGAGCCTTTCCACCTAATCTTTTCTAAGGCCAAACCTAACCGAGCCTTTCCTACCTAATCTTCTTCCAAAGATAAACCCGACTTAGCCTTCCAAGATGACCTTTCAGGCCAAACCTAACCGAGCCTTTCCTACCTAATCCTCCTCTAGGGCCAAAACTTGACCAAAGCCTTCCAAAAATAACTTCTTTCCAGGCCAACAAGCCCATGGCCTTCAACTAAGCCTTCAAACCATCCTCGGGTGTAACCCCATCATCTTCAAGCTAAACAATCAACTTAGGATCAAATTATCGGGCCGCTTTTCTTTATTTTTTCAAAATGAGGGCACCCTCCTCCCAAAAATCAGCACTCTCATACCAAATTGGTCCTTCATAGGTTCAAGGTATCCAACTCATAAAAATCTTTGCATAGTCAGATGCATTTCACACTAAACAGGTCACTAATCAGAGCTTTTAAAACAAGACGGATCATCAATCTAAATTTCATTAATCAAGATAGATCACCTTTTCCTTTTCCTACTATAAAGGAATATCACTTTTTCCTTTTCCTACTAGAAAGGAACAACACTTTTTTCCGATTCCTACCTGAAAGGAACATTACTTTTTTCGATTCCTACCAAAAAGGAGCAAAGTCAAATTATCCTACCAGAAAGGATCAATCCACCCAATCAATTCAAGTCAAAGGGTTATCCACCCAAACTAATCAATGTCAAAGAATCATACCCATCCTAAGATAGCCTTAGGATCCATGCCTTAAATCTGAATTAGGTTTCCCTTTTATAATCAGACAAATTCTAGGACAACCTTAAGATATTTTTCCTAGCAGACTGGGAATACCACTTTCATTCCAAATTTTCCCAAACAAATTAGGAATATCACATTCATTTCCATTCCAAATCTCCTAAAGATATTGAGAGAAAGTTTCTTTTATCAACCACTCCACCCATAAATGTCTAGCAACAATCACCTAGACATCCTCATGGTTCCTTTTCATTTTCCTTATCATCCTTCACCCAAAAATGTCTAAACAAGTGACATCCCTGTAGTTCCTTTACCAACCTCCCTAAATGAGTCAATCATATCCATCTTTCACCCAGATATATCTAGTTTCTGACCTAGATTTCCCTCTGGTTTATTTTTTCATTTTCAATTATCAGTCAACTTCCACTCATAAATGTTTAGAAATATCACCTAAACATCCATGTGGTTCCTTTTACCACTTTCATTAAATTCAATCATTTTCTCACCCAAACATGTCTAAATTTTGATTTAGATATCCATTTGGTTTCTTTAGCTTCTTCCTTCATCATTTTTTCTCCCAAACATGTCTAAGCACTGACTTAGACATCACTTTATTTCCCTTTTTCCATTCCTCCTTCTCAGGTTCACTATCATTATAATCACCTTACAAAGAAGATAATTCTAATGAGAGGGCAACTAAGAACCCTTAATTTTGCACCCTCTGGCATACAACCAAACCCTAGAAGCACCTAGGCTCGGTAAACAGACCTCTAGAAGCCAAAATTGCCAAAATCCAAAAAATTAGGAATCTGAACCTTGCGATCTAGGACCCATCCCTCAAGCCTTTGAACCATCCTTAAATCATTAGGGATTAATATGAAGTACAATGCAACTAGAATCGCAAAAAACAGAGTTCAAACGGGTCAAAAATAGGCCGAACCAGTAAAAAGGGCCTATGATCGCATAAGTATGTGCGGTGACCGCATGACCACGTGCGGTCGCAGGTCACTGTTCACGAATCCCACATTGAAAAATGTGCAAATCTGCCTTCAGCTCTCTCCCTATATAAAGGAGACCCCCCCAGCTCATTTAGGATCAGAAAATTTGCTTGATTAACCCTTTTGATCTCAAAGAAAATAGTTTTTAAGCTTGGTTCGAAAGGAACGAGCATTTAATTTTAAAATTTCTTTTTCTTGCTTTGCTATTGCTTTTTGCTTTGCAAAGCGAGATTGGATTGCGACTTCCCGAGTCGACCCATCAAGTCAAAAGTTTTCCGTCATTCAAGGCAAGCTTCCCGCCATCTGAGGCAAGCCACCACCCACCGTCCGAGGCAAATCACCACCCGCCGTTCGAGGCTAGTCCGCCGCTAACCGAAACAAGTCTCCTCCATCCTAAGGTATTTATTTTCTTTCTTTTTCTTTTATTTATTTACTTATCATCTTGTTTTTGTTTTGTTTTCTTTGGTTTTATTTTTTTTTTATTCTTTATATTATTTTGTTTGCCTTAATTTCCCTTAAGGTTTCTTTGCATGTGTAATACCTTAGTCTTCCCTAATATAATTACATTTCATATAACTACCTAAGATTTGAATTTAAAAGTTTAATTATGTCAAGTAGTTGAAATACATGTATGCTTTTGGGTTAGTGTGCTTGTTTACTATTGAATTGAATTCTATAGGATTTAACATGTGTATGTAGTTGCTTAAGATTTAATTAGTATAACTATAATTAATAATAAATAGTAATGTGAATAAATGTGCACGTGTATAATAAATTGAAATCTGAATGCAAGAATTGCTAAATCACCAAATATAGAAATAAAATATGATAGGTGATATGCAAGTGAGTATGGGCCCACCCACACTTCTAATGGCCGAAAATGAGCTTAAAGGAAAGATTAAAATGTGATTTGAATTTTTAATAACTAGTTTGGCACCTTGAATCTAGACAAATTATATCCTTACTACTTCTCACATAAATATCTATTTCATTACCTAAAAAACTATTAAAGGAAAGTGATAAATTTTCTCATCATATATTCAAACTTTGAAGATTTGTGACGAGAATATAAAAGGCATGATGGACAAAAGGGACTCACCATGTCCGACAACCATGGTGGGAATGATGATGAAAAAAAAAAAAATTGTTTATATTTTTATTTCTTACCAACATCTTTGGAATTCTAGATCTTGTTTAATTATGAAAAATATTTTCTATTTTCATTTTGTAGTTTTCTTTTTCATTTCTTAATTTTTTAATTTTTAATTTTTCAAATGAAAAATGGAAAATTGAAAAACAAGTTGATTTGTATAATTTTACTATGCTACATTTTCATCTACCCTTAATATAATTATCTTATTAAACTATTTATAAGTAAGTACTGTTAATTAAAATATTTAATTTGTTAAAAATAAATTAATGATTCCATAATTTAATCACTTAACAAAAATTATTTTTAATTTAATTATACATTTCAAAGTAAAAAAAAAAATACCATGAAAATGGTATATATAAAATTATTTAGTATAACATTTCAAAAATTAACATGGTAATAAATAGGTTGTGGATTACAATAATTAAAACATTAAGGATAGCATCTTGTTAGGATTAATTATAACTTTTTATTTGAAAAACTTTAGTCAATAAAATTAGTATTTTAATTTGGAAATCATTCATTTAATATTTATTTCATTAATAAAAGGAAATTTAGTTAAAATTTAAAAATAAAATTAAAGGAAATTAATAAAAAAAATGAGAAATTGTTAAAAACGAGTAAAATTATATGTCCAATTATGAGTAATCTCATATAAATACCCATAGTTGTTGTAAATATATAATAATAATAATAATAATAATAATAATAATAATAATAAACTAGAGAGGATATCATTGTAGAGATTCGAAGTCATTGTCATCTGACGTTAAAAAGTGAAAAACTCTGTGTTTTCCACCTCAATGTCAATAAAGAAAAATTTTAAAAATATGTTTTTTGTGTTCTCTAGACAATAGTTATAATTTGAAAAAATTTTGAAAATAAATTTCTAATTTTCTAAACTGGAAAATATTACAACTAAATACTAAATTCCATTTTCTAGTTTTCTTGGAGTATTTTTCTACAAAACTGACCTTATTTTCCACAATTAAACAGTCCCTATATTTTCTTTTCCATTTTCTAATAATTTTCTCTACTTCCTAAGAAAGGGTTTAATCTACACCACTCATTTCTCTCTTTTAAAAAAATAAAAAATAAAAAATATATACTTCTATTTGACTAATTTCAACTCCTTAATTTTACTACACCTAATATTTCTGATGAAGCTAATTCCAACCGAAGTGAGGTCGTTTAGAATAGTTCACCTTTAGTTGAGTTTGGATAGAACTTACGCGACCTGTAAGAAGAAACAAGAGTCAAGTGGGCTAGGCGGGGTGCCTAGCAAAGCCACTCCGACGG
>CATKHJ010084339.1:0-11188 GCA_949750685.1 Vernicia montana | reverse complement strand
AATATGTAGGAACATTCATATAATTACGGATACAAATGAGTCAAGCTATTCATGAGCGATTTGATATTCAACTTGATAAAAGCCTATTCGTGTTTTGCTTATTTTATAAATGAGTCAAGTTTGAACCTTACTTTAACATTCGATTTATAAACAAGCCGAACTTGAGCAAAGTAAAGATCAACTCAATTAAACTTGTAAACAGCTTGATAATAAGTTCATGAACATACTCGATTAATAGGCTCGTGAATAACTTGATTATTATTATTATTATTATTAACTTAATAATTTTGACACTCCAAAAAATATATTTTAATACTCCTATAAATTTTTTGGTAATTAAATTTAACTAAAATATATATATATTTTATTAACATAATCTAATATTTCTTTATTATATAATCTAATATTATAATATTTAAAAATATATTTTTTATTAATTAATATATTTGTAATACATATAATTTTCAATTTTATAATTAGATTTTTTTTTTCACTAATTGGATGTTTTTGCTTTTATGTTAGTTTTAAATATTTTTATTATAGTTATTTTATAAATATTTAGAAAGTTGAGTATTTTGATAAATTATAAACGAATTGAATTCGAGTTTAGATGAATTATAATTTATTAACAAGCCGAGTTCGAGTCAAGCTCAAACATAACAAGCCAAGTTTGAACATGATTTTCAAACTCGATTTAAAGCTCGAGCTCAGAAGAAAAAAAAATATTGAGCTGAACCTAAACATGCTAAAACTTTACTCGGCTCGGCTCGATTACAACCCTACATATAATTATTGATGGGAATTAAGAAGTCACGGTCATTCAATGGACTTACAGAGTGATCACAAGGGCTAGAGTTAGGGCCGCACAAAAATTAACCAAACTGATCAAATCGAATTAATCTAATTCAATCCAAATTAAAAATTATGGTTTATATTGTTTCATGGTTGGTTGTGGTTTTAAAATTTTTATAAACTGAATTTTTGGTTTGATTTTAGTTTAATAAAATGAAAATTCAATTAAACCGAACCGAATTAATAATATAATAAAACTATGTATTTTTTGGATATGTACTTTACTAATATGCAAATTATTTTTTAAAAGTTAAAGATATCTACTGAATTTTTATATTTTAGATGATTTTTATATTGTTATTTTGATCCGAACTAATTTATTGGGGAATATTTTATTCTAATTTATTATTATTATTCTATAAAATCTCAAGTACACAATCTATTTTTTTTTTTTATATAATATTGATAAAGTTGATTGTTATTTAGTAATATGATTTTATTTTAATGTTTGTTAAATTTTTATGATTTTTTAATTTTTAATTTTATTTATTATTTACTTTTGTCAAACCGATCAAATCGATTATCCAAACCGAATCCAAATAGTTTTAGTTTTGATATTTTTTAGTATTACTTAGTTTGGTTAAGAGTTAAAGTATTTAAAAACCAATTTTATTATTTGATTAAAAATAATTACTCTAAATCGATCAAACCGAACCATAAATACCCCTAGTTAGAGTTAAAAAGTTGAAATAAGCACTTAATGGGATTATTTAAGGATTGTCAACCGAGATATTCACAATAGAATGGTTTTAAAAAAATCAAATATTAAATTGGGTTTATATGAAGATCAAAATTTGGTGAAATTAATTCAAATTTAAGATGAGCTGCTCAAAATGTAAATCATGAATTAAAGCTTCATTGAGACTCGAATTGCATTCGTAGATATTTATGCTAATTTTATCAACTTTATTAATTTATTTTAATTTGTTTTTGGGTCAAATTTATTCTAATTAAAGAGTCATACGAATTTTACTTATTATTTGGACTTATTAATTTCCTATATAGAGTAGAAATCATATTTGGGTTACTTAAATATCAAATAGAAATTTTCATTAATAACCCGTTTAGTTCACGGATTCATAATCTTTACAATTAATTTTAATTATAGGCTACTATGCATGGATGAGAGTGAATTTAAGGGAAAGAGAGGTAAATGAAGGGGAAATTAATATCTATCTTATTTGGCATCTATTTTTTGTTTTAAAAGGGGAAGAGAGCAATTCACCCATCTTCTCCTTATATAAGTTGAAATTGGTTACACTCCAAATTGGGGTGTAAAAAATTTCAACCCCTAGTGGGAGATTACAATTTATTTGTATAATCATTTTTACTCTTATCAATTTAATAATATTCTATATAAGTCCTTATATATCTTTTACGTTAATATTATCCTATAAATATTTTTTATGTTTGAATATTTCAATAATATTAGTTGAGATTTCTATTGCTTTTCTAGAATCACTTCTAACGTTAATGTAATAAATTTATCTTTTTTTTTAATGAATTCATTTTAATATATCTAATTCTATTTTAAAATTATTAATAGTGATCTCAAGTTTTTATTATTTGAAAATTATTTTCAAAAATTTAACATGACTAGTAGATTTTTTTTTATTGAAAATTTATGGGTGTTCTTCTTATTTTCTTTATTATTTATTTGGTACTTTTTTATCTTTACAATTATAATTCCCGTCCTTTCCCTTCCATCCAAACAAAATAACATTATTTCCCCTCCATTCTCTTTATTAATCAAATTTTAATTTGCCAAACAAAATAAATTGAAATTTTCTCCATCCCCTCCCCTCTTCTCCCTTCCCCTCCCTTTAAAATAACTTCTCATTCCCTCCCTATCTTGTTGCCATGCATAATAGTTAAAACATATAATTACTTATCTTAAATTTTGTTTGGTACATAAATTTTAATTTATAGTATTAAGTAATTCTACTTTTATAATCATATATTTAGTAGGATAAATTAATAAATGAGATAAATTATTAAAATAATTAAATTACTTAAACACCATTTACTTTATATATAAAATTTGTATTTCCTATTTGTATTTTAGAAACAAAGACAAGGATAAAGGAAGCTTTTTTATCAGAAAAAAAAAAAGTTGAAGCGTTGAAAAATACACAAAATTGAATGTGCAAAAACCGAAGATTAGAAGAAGAAAAGAGAAAGAGGGTGTTTGGTTGCGTAAATGAAAAAGAAAATTTGGCTGATTTTGTGTATTTTATAAGGAATTTTCATAGAGAAAAATAAAAAAAATTTAGAGTTGTTGTTTGTGAAGTTTATATAGGAGACGTGAGCTTCAGTAATACCTTTCTTTTTCTTTTTTTTTTTTTGGGGGAATGTTAAATTAATTAAAGTTAAAATTTTATAAAAACCTTAGGTGTGAAGGATTTAACTTGAGACAAAGTAAAAAAGTGAGGCTATTTTATAAACTAAAATTTCATAAATAATGGGATTAGTTATCCCACTGAATAGAAATTGTTAAAGACATGGGGGTTATGTTTTAAATAACACTGATCACATAGGTTAGCTACGCCTTTAAAATTATTAAGTTCAACCTGAATCATACGTACTAAATATAGTGTTATTTATTAATACTACGGTTTAGTTAAGCAATCATGTATACCAAACGGACTGTAAGGGTATTATTATAACTTGACTCGATAGCCTATTCTCTATATAAGGGCTTGCTATCTCAATGTAAATAATAACTTTGAATTCATATTGCTTTTGCATAAAAATAGTGAGAGAGTTATTCTCCAATTTTTAGTTCTCTTCTCAACTATCGTGCCATTACACCCCTGTAATTTGCTCACTACTCTTTGATGGAGAAAGGATAATGCTTTAGTCTTGGATTTTCCCCATGACGTGGGAATTCCAAGGTATTTGGAAAGAGCTCCTGAGCTTTTTACATTTAGCAATCCACATACCTCTCTCTCTCTCTCTCTCTCTCTCTCTTTTTTTTTTTTTTGTCCAAGAGGTGTTCTTACTAAAAGTGATATTTGATTTATCAAAATTTATTTGCTAGTCTGATGCCATGTTGTAATCCTCAATTATTTTCTTTAGATTAGCTGCTTCTTGAGGCAAGGCCCTCCCAAAGATTATTGTATCATTTGCAAACAAAATGTGGGAAAGAGTCGGACAATGGCGACTAATTTTGTACCCTTTGATGGATCCCTTGTGAATAACATCTTCCAAATTCCTAGATAGCACATCAGATACTAAAAGAAACAGATAGGGGGATATAGGATCCCCCTGTCTAAAGCCTTTTTCCAATTTAAATTCTGCATATGGAGACCCATTCACAATAATTGAATATGAAACTATGGATAGGCATTCATAGACCAAGGAAATCTAGTGCTCACAAAAACCTAATTTTCTCATAACAATCACCAAAAAAATTCCAACTAACATAGTCGTAGGCATTGTTCATATCCACTTTTAAAGCCATAACACTAACCTTGCCATATATTTTCTGCTTTAAGCCATTAAAAGCCTCATGAGCAATGGAAATATTATCTTGAATGCATCTTTCTAGCACAAAAGCTGATTGAAAAGGAGAAATGATATTCTGAAGCCACGGCTTGAGTCTATTAGCCATTGTTTTGGAAATAATTTTGTTAACAAAATTACACATGCTAATGAGATGGTAGTCTGACAAGACTTCAGGGTTAGGCTTTTTTGGGATGAGTATGATATTGGTTCGGTTAATGTTTTATGGGAGAGAACTAGATAAGAAGAACTCTTGGACTGTTTTTACATTTACCTTTACAATGGACCAATATTTCTAGAAAAATAGCCCTAGAAACCCATATGGTCCATGAGCCTTATATGCCCCTAAGCCAAAAATAGCATCAGTCACCTCTTCTTCCAAAATTGGAGCACATAAGCACTCGCTAATCTCTGGAGAGACCAAATATGGGATAGAGTTCAACACTCATTCAAAAATTATAGTTAAGTATTCTTGGAAAAGATTTGAAAAAAATTTCCATGATCTTGTCTTCGTCTTGCAGCCAACAGTCTTCATATGCTTTTAATATGATAATCTAATTTCTTTAGCATCTCTGGATAGCACTAGCATGGAAGAAACAAGTGTTTTTTTCCCCAAAGCTAAGCCAATTGATTCTTGATCTCTGGTGCCAATGCATTTCTTCTAAATTCCTCAGAAAATTGAGTTCTTCTTTTATGGTTCTTTCCTGATGAGGAGAAATTTCAAACAAAGGATCTCCTTGTGCTCTGTCCAGCACATTAGACAACTCATCGACCTGCTTTTTTGTGCTACCAAATACCCAAGCACTCCACCAAGCCAAATTTACCTGGCATTGGGAAAGTTTAGACATAACATCTTGGTTATTGTTTCCCATCCAATTCTGTTCCACCAAATTTCTGTAGTCATCATACATGGTCCATTTGGACTGAAATACTCTTGGTTATTGTTTCCCATATATATATATATATGATGAGCTTGAAATATAATAGTAATAGAAAGAGTATTTGTTAAGATTAATCCATCTAATGTTTTGTTTATGATTTTTTTTTTGTTAACTTTTTATTTTTATAGTTTGTTTCAAGTTTTCTTAGGTTCTTTGAAAGGTTTTTATGCAATTTCAAGTAATTCGGAAGTTTGAAAGTCATGCAGAGGATGTCAGAAGCATAAACGGTTTAAAAAAAGTGTAAAAATAGCTTTTGAAAGATGAACGATCATGCAGAGCAAAAGTGCACGACCATGCACTTATTTTTTAGGCTACCTGAAGTTGTCTACGACGCCAAAGAGAGAAGAAAAAGTATGCACAACCGTGCACCACCTGAAAGCTTTGTGATTTTTGTTTTCTCCCGTGAAACTTCGACCTGTTTGCGCACAACTTGAAGGGTATTTTCTCCTAGGTTTCTAAGGACTTATAAACCTCCTTAAACCTAAATATTGTGACGTCTATATAAAGATTAGCTTCCTAATAGTTATTGAGAAAAAGGGGAGAGGGAGATACTCCTCAATTTCCAATTCTTCCATAGTTTTAGATTTTTCTTATATTAGATTTAGATTTCTTGAAGGCTTTTGTAAGGAAAGTTGAAGATTCACAAGTTTGGAGGAAGAGTCAAGATTTTGGGCTTCTCTCTTCTTTTTGCTAGAGTTTTTCTAAACTTTATTCTCTATTTCTAATATTTTGTTTGGGACGTTTATTTTCTATTCAATTAATACTTTGTCTTTTTTTCTAATCATGAGTAACTAAATTCTTATCTAGGGTTTTAGATGTAATCTTTTAATTTATCTTTGATTAATTGAATTGGGAATTACTTGTGAGAATTAATTTATTATTTTAGGGTTTAATTCTTGTGAATAACTGATCACTATTTGCATGTTTAATGTATTATATGAAGTAATGAGAGTGGAAGTATAATACTAGTTTATTAAGGCATTAAACCAAGGGTATTTGTTGCTTAGAGATAAGAACATTCTTTTGTAATTGTTAAAAGGATTTCCATAAAATTTAATGGATTTGTGTTAATTACTTATGATCACGAGAGTATATATAAAGTTAGCATAAATACATATACTGTATCTTGAGAAAAAACATCATATAATTTAGGAAAATCTAATCATTAATTCTAATAAGATTAAATCTAATTAATTCAATTAGAGATAATTTATTGGTAGTCAATTGATAAAATTTAAACCCTATGATTTTTATATCATTGTATTAAATTAAATTTAATTAATTCTCATATTATAGTTTAGTTTAATTTAACTTTAGTATAAAATATTCTTTTGATATTTGATTCTCTAAATAATAAAAGAAATCCTAATTTTTTGGTACTTGTCAACCCTTCATTGTGGGATCGACACTCTACTCATTCACTGTATTAATTGTTAATGATTTTTGCACTTACAAAAATATCCACAACAATATAATAATGATAGTAATTAAGGGTGAACAGGGTTCAGGTAAAGCAGGGGATTTGAAAATCCCCGAATCGAACCAAATTTTTGGGGATTTGATTATTGAAGAACCGGTTCTAGCTTGTTTAGAGAAAATATTCATACCGAATTGTCCCGATAATTTAGTATGGTACAGTTCTGTTTCTCAAATTCGAGTATAAATTTATAATATATATACCATATATTAGAAATTTATAATTATATAAATACAAATACATGTATAAGTGTGAACTCATAATTTTGCACCACTAGGAAATTTTATTGCATATAACCTAACTTGTGCAGATATAGGAGCAAGAGTCAAGCATTTACATGGAGCAGCAAAGAACGAACGAAGACAGGTGAAAATGGTCACAAATCAGACCATTTTCGCAGGGTAGCCCTGCGAATCCCCAGACACTCATACGACTTCCGCAAGGCAGCGTACAGATCTGCAGGTAAAGCATGTAGATTTTACCAGGATGGCCCTACGGATCGCCTTACCTAAACCCGTTTTCATGTATTTTCTTACCCCAAATCCCACATTGGAAGCTTAAAACTTTCTCCCTCACTCATTGGCCTATAAAAGTAGCCTCCCATCCTCCATTCCAATTCACCCCTTAGTTGTTAGTTGACAGCTGTCCTCTCAACTTTCTAATCTTCTCTCTATTTTCTTCATAAAAGATTCCTAGGGTTAATTCCTCTTTAGTTTTAATCTGCCTAGTTTAGTCCTCGTTGGATTAAATTATGTTTTTAGTTTGCTTATTTATTTCCTTTGCGAGGCAACCAAATAATTTCTCTTTGATTTGACTTGACTTCAAAACTTAGACTTATTTTATACCTTTGCATTTTGAAAATTGAAATTTCGATCCGACAAAGCGTTTTGACCTCCTCCTCTGATTTTAAAGAGAACTAAGATAAAACACATTTTCCCTTTTTCTTCAAGGTAAAGCACCTTCTTTAAAATCATCAAAACATAATAAAATCCAAGATAAAATAAACAAGCCCTCCATTATAAAATGGAAGAATTGCATGGGTTTGGATTATCATTCGAAGGGATATACAGACACACTTGTTCAAAGTGGCAAATCTAAATTAAAAGAGACAACTTCTCTTTCCTATTACCGTCTTATTTTGGGGAATGTGTAATCTTCCTAACACCCATAAGGGCTAAAAGAGATATCCCATATTTATTTGTTTTTATTACAGTTTTAATTCTTTTGTCTATTTGTTTTAATTCTTTTTATTTACATATTTATAATTTTTTATTCATCTTTATAATTGTCATTTTATTTTATATTTCTCATTTCATTGTTAAATTGTTCATGAAATCATTTTCATTGAGTTACTTTTATATTAATAAGACAAATCGTCATTTTCAAAATGATCTGAAAGCCTAATCCTCAAATCTTCTTTGGTTTCAAAGGTCTAGTGAATTTTCCTTTTGGGATTATTTTAATTAGAGTTTAAAATGAGTTTTTTCTTATTTTTTTTCAATTAAAAATAAATTAAGGTGGTGACTCCCAAAAACCTTTCAAAATTAAAGAGTTAATTTTTCAAATAAAGTAATAACCGCTTCAATCATGAAATCGGACTCAAAAAAACATTCTGATTCCTAACGGACCGGACTAGTGCTCCGGTGAGGCCTCATAATAAGTAATAGTATATATACTATATTATAAATTTATAATTATATAAATATATATAAATTTGTTAATTGGTATGGGTATCGGGTATTTGGTTCTAATCCGAGTCTGAGTCGGTTCGGTTAGGATCTCAATACGAAGATTAATGCATCTCTTTTCTCGTCCCAATTTATTTACAATGATCCAATTCAATTTAGTTATTTTTTTGAGTCTCGGGGATTTTCTTCCCCGTTCCTTTTTCGATTTGAAGATTTAGTTTGGGTCGGGATTTCTGCGTCCCGTGCCCCCCCTAATAGTAATGAATATAAATATTAAAAAAATAAATTTTTATCAAAATTACGATTGCGCATTAATATGAGTTTTACCAATAAAACTCATATTAATGGGCAATCGTAATTTTGATGTATATTTTTGTAATACCCCAAGTTCCTATTAGTATGTATGCTAATATGAATTATATGAGTAGATTAAAGTAAGATATTTTCAAATAAGATTAAGGAATTAAACTATGACATGGAATGAATTTTCAATAATTAAATATAAGTAGTGTTGTAAAATTATTATAATTTCTATTATAATTTTTAATAATTATTATAGTTTAGTAATTATTATAGTTTAATAACAAATATAATTTATGATTAAAAAAATAACTAATATAATTTAATACTTAGTATAGTTAACAATTATTATTATAATTTAATAATTGTTAGAAATTTCATTTAGTAATTAAATTAGAATATTAATATATTATATATATGATAAAAAAAAAAAGAGGAAGGAAAAGATATTGGACCATATATATATATATATATATATATATATATATATATATATATATATATATATATATATAGTGGATATGAGATGATGGCATGCACATGTTTTGGGAAAAAAAAAAGAAGAAGAAGAAGAAACAGATTGAATTGGAAGTTGCATGGCCATGCAATTTCATTATGCACGGTCATGCACAAAAGGGACAGGATGATCTGGAAGTTGCATGGCCGTGTAATTTCACCATGCACAATCTAGCACTTCAAAAGGAAATCTGTCTAAAATTCTTTGGCCGACCTTGGAGTATTAATTGCTAACCTAATACTTCTAAATAACCTTATATCCTTATCTTCAACCATCTAACTTCATAAAATCATCCAACCACTTTTCTTCTTCAATCCTAAGAGATTTTCTCCTCCAATCTCTCTCAAATTTCCATCTAAACTCAAAATTAATTTTAGGCTTTAAGTAAAAATCTTCAACTTAAGCAACTCAAGTGGTTAAGGTAAGATTTATTTAATCTTTCTTCATTAATTTGAGTTAAGTTTGAGTAGAAATTGAATATGAATTGAATTACCAATTGAGTTTTAAGTTGAAATAAAATGATTAAATGAGTTTATATGTGATTAATTAGTTTATTTATACTTTATATGGTATAATTATTGATAGGATAGCAATTCGAGAAGAGTTAGGGTTAAAAGAATTCTTTGATGAATTAGAATTAGATATGAGTATATAAGTTAATTATTGGTAATTTTAAGCTAAAATTAAGTATTGATTGAGTTATTTGTATAATGGGTTATGTGTAGAAAATAGAGGAAATCAAGAGAGAGGTAAATGGCATGATGGATGCCACTCCTTTTGCTTAATGTGAAGGAAGAACTTGAAACAATAGAAGTGGTTTGTGAAGTGTGAGTGATGATTATACTATTATATTTGCATTGACCTTATATAGTTCATAAATCCTATGTTATTGCTCATGAATCCTATATTGTTATTGTTAATGTATATGTTCTCCTTTCTTTATGAACCCAATTATAGATTGCTATGAATACTCAAACTATGAAAACCTATTGTTAATTGATTATAATTGTTATGACTATCGACCATGAACCCTAAGCAGAAATCCCCTAACTAATGTGGAGTAAAACATTAGACATTGTGCATATTGTACCTACAGATAAGGTATAATATCTGAACTCTCTTGCCTAGGAAGAGTATAAAGACCTAGTGTGAGGCCTCGCCCGAACGCCCCTCCCCTCGCTCGTGGGGGAAAATTTGCCTTAAGGAAATGCGAGAGCGATTTTTAAGGGAGGTTAAGGAACGGGTTTCGGTGCTCACGATTGGAAGCGGCTATCGCCTCGAAAAATTGATTTGATTTTGAAAATGATTCGGGAGTCGCCACCCTAATTTATTTTAAATGGAAAAATTAAGGAAAAACCCAATTTGACTCCAATTTTATTAATCTTTTGATTAATTTACCCAAGGATAAAATCACTAATTTTCGAACCAAGTTTGGGTTCGGAGACTAGGTTTTTGGTTTTAAATAATCTCGATTTGGCATTTTAATTTAATTTGACTTTTTTGAAAAAGGATTTCATGGATGACGTATATTGATGATAATAATGCATGAGCATGGCATAATTTATGAGATAGGAAAAATAAAGAGCAAGTATTTAAAGAGCGAGTATTTAAACATCCACAAGTAAATGAGAGTATTTACTCTAACCCTTATGGGTATTAGGAAAATCACAAAATCGCTCATTTACTCCAAAAATGATTAACTAAATTAATTACAATTTACATGGAAAAGCATAAATTTACAATGGATTGACATTTAAAAAATAAAAGGGGAAGGGGATTGGTTGGGATTTGGATTTGAAACTTGGATTTAGATTTCAAGTTTGCCTACGTACCCCATTGAATGGGGATCAAAACCCGCGTAGTTCGTTCCACTATGAGGTGGAAGGAGGGTTTAAAAATCGGTCAGATT
>CATKHJ010084318.1:0-29867 GCA_949750685.1 Vernicia montana | reverse complement strand
CCTGCAAGACATTTCAATTTACACACTTTTAGACTAACAATTAATCAGTATTTTTCATATGGTAAAACAAAATGCAATCTTCTCATTCAATCAATGGTTTGACATTGTCATTGATTGAAGGCAGGGTGAATTAGGCATTGTATTAGCCGAAACATTTTAATAACGCTTTTTTTCAACATCAATACCAAATAGACTCAAAATACTTTTCAGAAAAAAAGCAGGTTTCAATTTCAATACTAAACAGACTCAAATGCTTTTTCAGAAAAAGCAGACTTCAACTTCAATACCAAACAGACTCAAAATATTTCAGTGAGTTCGAGGCCATAAAATGTTATATATAATCGGTTGGTAAATGCTTTCTTGAAAAAAAAAAAATCAAGAAACTCTCTAGATTTGCAAATTGCAAGCAAATGAATATAAAAAACCAATTACCCCAATCTAAGGAAAGTATAGATTCCTTCATAATCTTGATGAGGATCCGCTGAGCTACTGGTATTATTAGTCATCATAGAATCTGATGACTGTCCTGATTCATGAAAATGCAGTCTGCTTATTGGTATATTCATTACCTGCAACATATAAATATAGAAATCAATTAATGAACTCAGTAGTAGTTAATTAGAGTGGTTAAAATAAAAACTGAATTTCCTCTCAAAAAACATAATAATAATAAGCAATTGAGAATTAAAATATATCACAAACTTGCTGTTTTAGTTGTTCGTTCTCTTCCACCAATTGAGCTTCCTGCAAATTAATCATCAAGAAACAAAAGATGTGAAAAATAGAGCAAACAAAACCCATCAACCAAAAAAAAAAACTATTATAGAAAATTAGGTCAAGAATTGAAGAATATAATAATATTATTCCTACGATATTTTTACTAGTGTTACTTGTAAAGCAAAATTCATTCTGCAATAGAATAAATCTTTGAGTCGACTCTAGTACCACTGAATCAAAAGCTTATTGGTATATATATATATATATATATATATATACTAAGGATTCCTAAGTTCTCATACCATAAAAGAAAATAAATTCCCCTCAAAATGCAGGGTTTGACAGATATATTGAATTCACAGCAACAATCATGGTAATCAATTAAATTCCCCATATATTGTACTCATCAATTTATGAATTCATATATAAAAACAGTTCTAAAGTCTCTTTTACTCATCAAGATGGGCAAGTAACCTTGCTTTTAAGGGCATTGATTTGATTTGTAATTACATCACCCTGAAACAAAGAAAAATACATCATAGTTTAGGAGAATCAAAACATATATATATATATATATATATATATATATATATATAAACTTTTCAGCATGCAAACAAGAAGTAAACTATTCTAATAATCACCGAATAATTGATGGGCTTGGTCTTGATTTTGGTTTCTGCACTAAATATCCATAATCTTCAAATTTATATTGGTTTGTCTTTTGGTTATTTTGCCTATATTGGTATTGTTTTGATTGCAGTTGAGGAATTCTCTGATGTGAACTTAGTTTTTTTTTCCCTTATATCTCAAAACATTAATGTATTAATATTTGGTCATTAAACTTAATTTTTTTTTCACAATTAAGATACTTTCATATATATATGTATGATCCTGACGAGATTTCAACAACTATTTCACCAAAATCCAACATGATACATTTCTACTTTGACAAAAAAAAAAAAAAAAAAAAAATGATACATTCCTATATTTTCTCTATAAACTGTTACCCCTGAAAATCTGATTTCTAATTAGTTTCTAAATAACCAGAATCAAGTAATTAGAGTACCTTAATTGCAACAACTAAAGTTTAATGATTAACTATAATATTAAGTATGAATATTAGTGTAAAGTTGGGTAATTATTAAGATAATTTACCCTATATAAAAAGAAAACTGTTATTGGTGCCTTAAATTCCTATTCATAAAAGGACTCTATTTTGTTGATTGAAGTTAAGTCAATTTTTCCTACTTGGATTTGAAAAAGTATCCAACAAGTCTCTAATTTAATTGGTTAAGCTAACTTATTTTTTCTTCTTGGATTTGAAAAAGTGGCCTACTCTAACACACTATATATATGTGTATTATTATTATTGTTCTTTTCAAGATATTGCAATAGCACAAGTTAGAGAATTTGAGAGTCCTTCTTTGTAAATTAAGGTGTTGTAATTCCAATCCTAGTTTTAGTGAGTAGTGAACACATTTGGTGTATTTAGGTTCAAGGGTTGAGTGTTATTTTCCTTTCTAAATTTGTATCTCTCTAATTTGTTAGTGGGTTTTGCTTTCCTTTGCCGTGAACGTAGGTTTATGCCAAACTACTTAAATTTGTGTCTTCTCTATTTTTTTTTTTTTTTTGTCGTTACATCTATATTATTCCAAATAAATTTCAAATCTATCCTAACAAACTGGTATCAGAGCCTCAGTTAAAATTTATTTGGGATTAGTTATTGCTATGACAAAGTTTGATATTGAGAAGTATGATCACAATATCAATTTTGCTTTGTGGCAAGTCAAGATGCGTGCAATCTTGATACAAAATAGGTTATAGAAAGCCTATTAGGGAATGACAAGATGCCTGCTACAATGACTGAAAAGCAGAAGCAAGAATCAGATGAGAAAGCTCTAGCAACCATTCAGTTATGCCTGTCAAACGAGGTTGTGAGTGAGGTTATTACTGAAAAGATTGCAAAAGATTTATGGTCCAAGCTTGAGTCATTATGCATGACGAAAACTCTCACAACGAAATTGGTGGCAAGACATCGATTGAACACAATTAATATGACAGAAGGTACACCTCTAAAATCACATATTGATGAATTCTTTTCTATTCTGATGGATCCAAAAAATATATATGGATATCAAGTATAATGAAGAAGATAAAGCTCTTATGTTGCTTCACTCTTTACCTCCATCACATGAGCACTTCAGAGATACTATGATTTTCAGTAGGCTTGTGCTTACTTTAGAGGAGGTTAAGTCAACTTTTTTTTTCAAAAGAGCTTATAGATAAAGAACTTGCATCAAGTAGTGATGGTCTTGCAGAAAGCTTGATCTTTAAAGGAAGGTTTACCAATAGAAATTCTGCCAATAGCAAGAAACCCAAATCCAAATCCAAGCACAAAAATATGATTTGCAATTATTGCAAGAAAAGGGAAGAGGGGTGGGGGGTGGGGGGGGGGGTCATTTAAAATAAATGTTTCAAATTACAGAACAAGCTACAAAATAAAGACGAATCAGAAAAAGAATGATGAGAAGCCCGCTGAAGCCAGTGTTGTAGAAGAAGAGTTTGAATGCGATGTTCTCTCTGTAACTGGAGACAATTCCAAATCTATGCAAAGGTAGATTTTAGATTCTGCTTGCACATTTCACATATGTCACAATAAAAATTGGTTTTCTACCTATGAAACTGTTCATGGTAGAGTTGTTCTAATGTCTAATGACTACTCTTGCAAGATTGCTGGAATTGGCACTATTAAAATTAGAATGCATGATGGTGTGGTAAGAACATTGACTGAAGTGCGACATGTTCTTGACTTGAAAAAAAATCTTATTTCTTTAAGTGTATTAGAAATTTCTAGTCATGAATTTACTGGTGAATGTGGAGTTTTGAAGGTTTTGAAAGGTGCTCTTGTTGTGATGAAGGGTTTGCGGAAAAATGGTAGATTATATGTGTTGCAAGGATCTGTTATTACAAATATAACTGTTGTCTCTTCATCTTCTATGTCAGATTCTGATGTCACTAAATTATGGCATATGAGGCTAGGACACATGAGTCAAGAGAGGTTTGGATATTTTGAGCAAGAGGGGTCTTTTATGCGGACAAAGTACATAAAAATTAGAGTTTTGTGAGCATTGTGTTTTTGGCAAATAGAAGAGAGTAAGTTTCAATACTGCAGTTCACAAAACTAAAGTTACATTGTATTATGTTCATTTTGACCTTTGGGAGTCTGCTCGTGTTCCTTCGAACGGTGGTGCTCTATACATGTTTACCTTCATTGATGACTACTCCAGTAAGGTATGGGTTTATTTTCTAAAACACACGAATGATATTTTTACCACTTTTAAGCAGTGGAAGGCTTTGGTAGAAAAGCAAACAAGCAAGAAAATTAAGCACCTTCATACTGATAATGGGTTAGAGAGTTCAATGATAGTGAATTCAATAAATTCTGCAAAGATGAATGTATTGTTAGACACTTAACAATTAGAGGGACCCTACAACAAAATAGTGTAACCGAAAACATGAACAAAACTCTATTAGAGAAAGTCTGCTGTATGTTATCCAATCCAGGCCTATCTAAAGATTTTTAGGTAGAGGCAGCTTCTACAACTTACTACTTGGTAAATCGTTCTCCATCCATATTTATTGATTGCAAGACTCTAGAAGAATTATGGTCTGGTAAGTCTACTGATTATTCTGATTTGAGGATATTTGGTTGTCTAGTTTATGTTCATGTTAATGATGATAAATTGGAGTCTAGATTTAAAAAGGACATTTTTATTGGTTATCCTCTTGGTGTAAAGGGATATAAGGTCTGGTATTTTGATCCTAAAATACTTAAAATTGTAATCAGTAGGGATGTTTTATTTGACGAGTCTGTTATGCTTCACCCTAAGAAAGGAGTTTCCTATTTCTTCTAACACAGGTGTGAAGAACTCAGTTAAGCTTGTAGAAGTTGAGGTAGAGAATTTACCTTTAGAAGATGATGTTTTACAACAAAACCCAATTCAGTTTCCTACTCCTATTGAGACAGAAGAATTACTCTAAGAGGAGCATTTCATTACTATACATAGGCCAAGGAGAGAGAGGAAAATACCTCAGAGATTAGTTGATACAAATTATGTTGCATATATATTAGTTGTGGCACAAGAAATTAATGATGTTGGTGAACCTTCCACATATTCAGAAGCTGTTTCTTTTGATAATTCAACCAAATGGTTAATTGCTATGCAAGAAGAGGTGGAGTCTCTCCATAAAAATAGAACTTGGGAATTGGTGAAACCACTTAAAGACAAGAAGATTGTTGGTTGCAAATGTGTCTTTGAGAAGAAAGAGGGCATTCTGGGTGTTGAAGATGCTAGATATAAGGCACGGTTGGTTGCAAAGGGCTATAGTTTGGTTCGTGGATTGACTTCAATGATATTTTCTTACCTGTTGTTAAACATAGCTCTATTCGTGTCTTACTTGCTTTAGTTGCCATGTATGACTTAGAGCTAGAACAACTGAATGTCAAAACTGCCTTTTTGAATTGTAAGCTTGAGGAGAAAATTTATATGTCACAACTTGAGGGTTATGAGATTGAAGGCAAAGAAGACCATATTTGCTTGTTAAATAAATCATTGTACGGTATGAAACAGTTGACGAGATAGTGGTACAAACGGTTTGATTCTTTTATGATTGAGCATGACTATTCGATGAGCCAATATGACAGTTGTGTGTATTTTAGAAAACTTGATGATGGCTCATTCATTTATTTGCTACTTTATGTTTATGATATGCTTATTGCAACCAAAAATATTTTAGAGATCAACAAGTTGAAAGAAGAATTGAGTGGTGAATTTGAGATGAAAGATTTGAGAGCTACAAAGAAAATTTTAGGGATGGAGATTCAAAGAAACATAACTAAAGGTAAACTATATCTAACTGAGTGGAGTTTCATTAAGAAGGTTCTGGATCGTTTTGGCATGAAAAATGCCAAACCTGTAAATGCTCCACTTACTGCTCATTTCAGACTCTCTGCTGCTTTATCACTATAATCTGAAAAAGATATTGAGTACATGTCACATGTTCCTTATTTAAGTGCAATTGGTAGTATCATGTATGTTATGGTTTGCGCTCATCCTGACATTTCACATGCAGTTAGTGTTGTTAGTAGATATATGTCTAATCCTAGTAAAAAGCATTGGCAAATGATGAAATGGATTTTGAGATACGTACTTGCGTGGCACTACTAATTGTTGTTTGGAATTTGGAAAGAATAAGAATAATGTGGTTGGTTATGTTAATTCAGATTATGCAGGAGATCTTGATAGGAGGAGATTCATTACTGGTTATGTGTTTGCTCTTGGTGGTAGTGCTATTAGTTGGAAAGCCACTTTACAATCTACAGTTGCATTATCTACTACAGAAATAGAGTATATGGCAATAGCTAAGGCTATAAAGGAAGCTATTTGGTTAAGAGGTTTGGTTGGTGAGCTTAATTCAGATCAACAGGTGACTGTTGTCCATTGTGATAGTCAAAGTGATATTCGCTTGACAAAAGATCGAATGTTTCATGAGAGGACAAAGCATATTGATGTAAGGTACAATTTTGTTCGTCAAATTATTTCTCAAGGAAATATTATTGTGAAGAAGATTTGTAATGCAGATAATCTAGCTGATATGATGACAATCTCTTTCAGTAAGCAAGTTCATATTAGGTTTCAATCTCTAATGTGTGGGCTTACATATTTAATGGAATAATTATATTGATGGACTATTTTGTAAGTGAGTTTAGTTTAAGTAATTTGTTTATGTAAAGCCCATAGACTTCAAAAATTGGTACAGGTTAATAGGTGGATACCCATTTCTGACCCATATAGGCTTAATGGGATCCTAATAGGTCAGTATTTAAGAACTATTAGGTTATAGTTCCCAATACGTCAAATCATTCAGTTACTTTCTATTCTCTACCCATCAGAGACAGAGAGTTAAGAAACCTTGAGAATTTAGGGATTTGACTGAGGAAGGCCACACCTGCTATCTAAGCACTCATTCATCATTCATTCCGCAAAAGTTCGACTACTACAACGGATACATGTATTTATATCTAAATCTTCTTAGTAACTCTACCATGATAGATTTTGGATGTTAAAGTATTAAAAAATTATGTGATTCTAAATGGTACAAATTTTGTCCATTCCTATACTAAAATGATTTTGTCCATTGTTTAGTTTTTGCAACTGCAAATAATGTTTCTGCTCAAATTAGTGTCATTCCTATACTAAATGGTACAAATTTTAATGTCTGGAAAGAGAACGTAGAAATCATCCTCGGCTGTATGGATTTAGACCTTGCCCTAAGGACGAAGCGACCCATTCTAACTGAGGATAATTCAAACGAGGCCAAAGTTGAGAAATGAGATCGCTCTAATCGTATGAGTCTAATGATCATCAAACATTTCATACTGGAAGCATTTCAGGGCTCTATTTCTGAGAGCAATAATGCTAAGGAATCCCTTGTGACAATATAACAATATTTTGCCAAAAATGAGAAATCAAAAACGAGTAACCATTTGGCTACTCTGATTTCTATGAGGTACAAGGGAAAAGGAAACATAAGGAAGTACATAATAAAGATGTCAAATTCTGAAAAACTAAAGGCACTAAAGTTAGAGATAAATGAAGATTTACTCGTGCATTTAATTCTCATTTCTCTTCCTGCGCAATTCAATCAGTTTAAGATGAGTTATAACACTCAAAAAGAATAAATGGACTCTTAATGAACTCATTTCACAATATGTGCAAGAAGAGGAAGGGATTCAAAGGGATAAGACATAAAGTGTTTACTTAGCATCAACTTCTCAGAATAAGAAAAAGAAGAGGGCTAAGGATACTACAGATGGAACACCCTCACAAAAAAAGGCGAAGAAGCAGGGTGATGAATTCACTTATTTTTTCTGCAAGGGAGGACATTTGAAGAAAGAGTGTTCCAAATATGTCGCTTGGCATGCAAATAGAATAAGGTTCTCACTTTGGTTTGTTTTGAAGCTAATTTAGCTTCTATACCTATAGACACTTGGTAGATAGATTCTGGTGCTACTACTCACATAAGTATGTCTATTCAGGGTTGCCTCTGGAGCCGACCACCAATTGATGTTGAAAGATTCATCTATGTGGGGTATGGCAATAAAGTCCTGTGGAAGCCGTAGGGCATTTTAGATTACTTTTAAAAACTGGTCATTATTTGAATTTAGTTGAAACATTTATAGCTCCGTCATTTGAACGAAGTTTAATTTTTGTTTCCTTTTTGGACAAATATGGATACTCTTGTGATTTTGGAAATAATAAAGTTAGTATCTCTCTAAATTCTGATGTTATTAGTACCAATATTTTAATTGATTCTCTTTATATACTAGAAACTATTTCTTCCCATAATTAAATCTTGTATACTAGTTCAAGAGGTATAAAGCGTAAATTAACTGAGAATTCTACCACCATATGGCACAAACATTTAGGCCACATCTCTAAATATAGAATTCAGAGGCTTGTGTCAGACGAAATTCTTGATTCTCTTGGTTTAACAGAATTCCAAGTTTGTGTTGAGTGTATTAAGGGAAAACTAACAAATATAAAGAAATTAGGTGCCAACAGATATACAAAAGTCTTAGAACTAATACATACGAATATCTGTGGTCCATTCCCTACAGCAGCGTGGAATAGTCAACAGTATTTTATTACGTTCATAGATGACTACTCCAGATATGGGTACCTTTATTTAATAAGTGAGAAGTCTCAATCCCTAAAAGTTTTCAAGTCTTATAAAGTTGAAGTTGAACTTCAGCTTGGAAAGAAAATTAAAGCTATCAAATCTGACCGTGGTGGAGAATACTACGGCATATATGATGGATCAAGAGAACAACGTCTAGGACCCTTTGCTAACTTCCTGAAGAAATACTGTATCATCCTACAGTACACTATGACGAGCAAACCCAGCATAAATGGTGTTGTTGAGAGACAAAACATGATGCTTAAGGACATAGTGAAAAGTATGATAAGTCATTCTTCTTTACCTGAATGGCTTTGGGGAGAAGCATTAAAGACTGCAATATATATCCTTAACAGAGTACCTAGCAAAGCAGTTGCTAAAACCCCATATGAAATATGGACTGAAAAAAAAAATTCAGTATAAGGCACTTACACATTTGGGGATGTCCAATTGAGACAAGGCCTTATAGGCCTAACGAAAGGAAATTGGACTCTAAGATGGCTAGCTACTACTTTGTTGGATACACAAAACACTTTCAAGGATTTAAGTTCTATGATCCCACTACCCAGTCCTTCTTTGAGATGGGAAATGCAAGATTTCTTGAGGATGTAGAGTTTGGAAGGGAAGAATTAAGGAACATCATTTTTTATGAAGTTGTCTCTGAAGAAGAGAAATTTATTTATCTTCCTGATATTGCTATTGACAGTGATCAAGCAATAATTCCTGACATTATTCAAGAAGCAACTCCGGTTCAAGACAACAATGAAGTTCTTCCTATAGAGCAAACTCAACAACCTCAAGAAGTGCCATTAAGGAGATCCAATAGAGAATAGAAAAATGTGATTCCAGATGATTATATCGTGTTCCTCCTGGAACAAGAAGATTTTGTAAGCTAAGTGGAAGATGATCCAATCAACCTTTGCAAAGTTCTTCAAAGTTCTAATTCTCAACGTTGGATCAATGCCATGCAAGATGAGATGAAATCCATGAAAGATAATGATGTCTGGGATCTTGTTGAGTTGCCTAAAGGTGCGAAACCCATTGGTTGCAAATGAATATTTAAAACCAAAAAGGATTCAAAATGCAATGTCGCAATGTCGAAAGATATAAGGCTCGTATAGTCACCAAAGGATTCACTCAAAATGAAGGCATTGACTATAAAGAGACTTTTCTCCAGTTTCATCAAAGGATATTTTAGGACAATAATGACACTTATAGCTCATTTTGATTTAGAGTTACATTAAATGGATGTAAAAACAGCGTTTCTCAATGGAGACATTGATGAAACGATTTATATGGATCAGCTAGAAAATTTTGAATCCAAAGATTCAAATTCTATGGTATGTAAATTAAAGAATACATTTATGATCTCAAACAGGCTTCTCGTCAATGGTATCACAAATTTCATCAAGTGATTACCTCATATGATTTTGAGGTAAATGTGGTTAATGATTGTGTATATCACAAGTTCAGTGAGAGTAAGTTTATCTTTCTAGTGTTGTATGTCAATGACATACTGCTGGCAAGTAGCGATATAGGCTTATTGCACGAAACCAAGAAATTTCTCACTAAGAATTTTGAGATGAAAGATCTTAGGGATGCCTCTTTTGTGAAACCAATAAATTTCTCACTAAGAATTTTGAGATGAAATATCTTGGGGACGCCTCTTTTGTATTAGGCATACATATATTGTGAGATCACTCTTAAGGTATTCTTGGGTTATCACAAAAGAGTTATATCAAAAGGGTGCTAAGTAGATTCGGCATGAAAGAATGTTCACCAGGAGATACACCCGTAGCTAAAAGAGACAACTTTAGTCTCAATCAATGCCCCAAAAGTGACCTTGAAATAAAGGAGATGCAAAAGATTCCTTATGTGTCGACAATAGGAAGTCTGATGTATGCTCAAGTGTGCACCTGTCCCGATATAGCATTTATAGTAGAACTATTGGGCATATATTTAAGTAACCCAGAACTGGGTCATTGGAAAGCAGTCAAACAAGTTATGCAGTATTTGCAGAGAATAAATGATTTCATGCTAACCTATAGGAAATCGGACAATTTAGAGATCATTGGGTATTCTGATTTCAATTTTGTGGGATGCCAAGACAGTAAACAATCCACTTCAGGCTATGTTTTATGCTGGCTGGAGGAGCTATATCCTGGAAGAGTGCCAAGTAAACACTCATAGCTTCTTCAACCATGGCTGCAAAGTTCATAACCTATTTTGAGGCATCTAATCATGGAATATGGCTACATAATTTTGTCACTGGGCTACATGTAGTTAATGGCATTGAAAGGTCTTTAAAATTATTTTGTGACAACGAGTCTGCAATTTTGTATTCCAATAACAACAGAAGCTCTGTGAAGTCAAAACATATTGACATCAAGTTTCTGTCTGTTAAAGAAAAAGTTTAGAGTGGTTAGATTTGTATAGAACATATAGGGACAAACTCCATAATAGTAAATCTGTTAACCAAAGGTTTGCCACCTAAGGTCTTTCATGAGCATACTGCTCATATGGGTATAAGCATATTTTGTAATACCTTGCTTTAGTGGGAGTTTTATTTTTGGATGTTCTATGTATTAAGACATGTTTTACATGTTTATTTTATGCAGCATATTAAAGTTTTATGATTCATTTCATTGTCTACATCTCTGAATTTATTTATAAATTTTGGATTGATCTCCCTAAAGAATAAAGTAGGACCAATTGAAAATAGATATGTTTGAGATCACATTGCATGTAATTTCCATATCACTCATCCATACTAGATCTATGTCATTGAATATATTAATATGGTGAGCATGGAAGGTTTAGTTAAGCTTGTATATGATGAAAGCCACCATGATTTCATATTGATGTAGGAAATGGACCAGATTGAAACTAAGGAGAAGTCTAAAGAAAATAGCACAAAAGTGTACACATAATTTTTTTTTTTATATAATTGTTTCGGGTTTTATATATAGCCCAAGTGGAAAATTGTTAGGTTTTAATCTCTAATGTGTAGGCTTACATATTTAATTATACAATTATATTGACAGGCTATTTTGTAAGTGGGCTTAGTTTAAGTAATTCGTTTATGTAAAGCCCATAGACTTCATAAATTAATATGTGTTAATGGGTGGATACCCATTCTTGACCCATATAGGCTTAATGGGATCCTAATAGTTCAATATTTAAAGACTCCTAGGTTATGGTTTCCAATACGTCAAATCATTTAGTTACTTTCTATTCTCTACTTATCAGAAACAGAGAGTTGAGAAACCTTGAAAATTTAGGAATTTGACTGAGGAAAGTCACATCTGCTACCTTAGCACTCGTTCATCATTCATTCCGCAAAAGTTCGATTGTTACAATGGATACATATATTTATATTTGAATCTCCTTAGTAATTCTAACATGATAGATTTTGAGTGTTAAAGTATTAAAAAACTATGTGATTCTAACAGTTCAAGCATTGCTTGGACTTGGTATTTGTCATATTTGAGACAAGCCTTTGGGGACTTAATGGAGAGGGTGGAGAAACATCTACTAATTTAATATAGTGAGGTTAAAAAAATTCAAGTCAAGGTGGAGAATTGTTATTGGTGCCTTGAATTCCTATTCATAAAAGGACTCTATATTGTTGATTGAAACTAAGTCATTTTCTTCTTCTTGGATTTGGAAAAGTATCCAACAAGTCTCTAAGTTAATTGGTTAAGCTAGCTAACTTTTCTACTTGGATTTGGAAAAGTGGCCTACCTATATATATGTGTAATATTATTGTTCTTTTTAAGACATTGCAATAGCAAAAGTTAGTTTGAGAGCTCATCTTTGTAAATTAAGGTGGTGTAATTTCAATTTTATTTTAGTGAGTGGTGAACACATTGAGTGTATTTAGGTTTAAGAGTCAACTGTTATTCTCCTTTCTAAATTTGTATCTCTCTAATTTATTAGTGGATTTTGCTTCCCTTCGCTTGTGAATATAAATTTACGCCGAACCACATAAATTTATGTCTTCTTTATTTATTTATTTATTTTTGTCATTGCACCTATATTATTCCAAATAAATTTCAGATCCATCCTAACAAAAACTAATACAAAACATATACAACTGCAAGAACCTTTGTTTCAAGAACTCGTTTCAAGCCTCTTTCAAGTGACTTCTCTAATTGGAGTAGTTCTTCAATGCTCAACCCTTGAAGCTCTTCTCCTCTCGTATGCCTGTAACGCATAGAAATGGATCATATCCTAACATTGCAATCATGGCAAAAAATAAAAAATAAAAAATTATTAGCCTGCAAGATTTACCTCAATTCACGGGTCCTCTCTGCTACTTCCTTGCTCAATGCTGTCAATGTACTATCTTCAAGCTAAAAACCAAAAGGAGATTAAAAAATAAAATAAAATTGCTTTTAATTGCTTTTAATGCATTTTAGAAATTAATGATGTTTTCAAACATTGATAGAATCACATTATTGAATTCATAAATTTACAAATGAAATTTAAAGATTTAAAATTCTTTTTAATAGTTTTATTTTATTTAAGATAAAGTTTATATATTGATAGAAAATCTCAAACATGAAAATTAATTTACAAATGAAAAATGAATTCCATATTCGTTTGATTATAAAAACTTGCTATATCTGCATGATGGAGGCCTTGAAATAATCATTATTTAGAAATAATAATTAGACATTAAGAGCAAGAAAATATATAGCCAGGCTTTATAAAAAAAAAAAAAATCTGAAAATATTCAGTGGTGAATTTCGAATTCCCACTAAGTTTTTACTCGTATCTTTCATTTTGAAAAACACAATTAAATAGACAATAATTAAGTGCTTGAACTGGTATTATATAATCTTACTTGCAGCTCAAGAGACGGTTGCTTGTCAAGGTTCTTTCCATGCAGATCATACCTTTCAATCACCTGATTCATACTTCAAAACCAAAAGGCTGGCCAAGTCATTTCTTTTGTTTATTGCTAACCCATCAAAAAAAATAGACAGTAAAAAGATGAAAGAAAATTCAAGAATCAAATGCTTCTCTAATGTTGTAAAACAACTTCTTATTCCAAAAAAAGCAACCCCAAAATCCGAGTAGCACAAGCAGTAACATTGAACGTCTGCTAAAAATGAAGCCATATAGACTAAAACCTAGGAGCTTGTCAGGTGAGAATTAGTCCAGCCACACGGAATAAAATCACTAGAGCAATGAACTCTTGTTTAGTTACTGTGAATTGTGAGATCCTTTGTAATATAGGGTTTGGGTTTGAAAATGTTTAATGTCCCCTTAACTCTTGAACCTAAGGAAAAATGTCAAATAGCATAATCTTTTGGTGATCTAGGACTTTTAATTGTAATTTTTCACTATCATGGATAGTGGTTTCTGGTTTGTAAACAAAGTATTAGTTCAGGTACCTTAGTTTAGAAAGAGTTATCAGTTTGTATTTTTACAAAAAATAATGACTCACACATTTAGCATGAGTATATATATCTCAATTTGAGTAAGATATCAAGTCTAAATCCCTCTCCTCTCAAAAATAATAATACTTTGAACTACCAAATAGATTCAATACTAATTTTCACTAAACTTCCTTAAAATCATATTGGTAAAACATACACGCTCACGCGCACATATATAAAATTTTTTTTCATGAAATGTTGATAAAAAAAAAAATCCTTATGGAAAATTTCCTTTCCATAGGGTCCAAACAAGTAAAATTAACATCACAAGAATATATTGAATTGATAAAAATGGAAATTTTTAATTACCCGGATAATAATAATAATAATAATAATATATTGCTGGTATACAAAAAAGATTTAAAAAAAAAAATCCTAGCTCATATGATATTCAATTTTATCTTAACAATTTAGGTATTTTTTCCAATGAAATTTTCTTCCTATTTTTTCTATCTACCATAAGGATCACTTGTAACATTTTTAATTTCGTAAGGCTACATTTGGATAGAAAGATTTGAAAGATAAGATTGATTTGAGTTTTTAGTACTAATTAGTATAATTTCAAAGTAGATTTAATTTGTACTACTAACAAAAAAGTAGATTTATAAAATTCTCAAAAAAAAAAATTGATTTGTAAAAGATATAAAAATAATAATTAAACTAAATTATTATTTATTTCTAATGGGATTTGAAGGTTTTCACGATTGCAAGGCTGAAACTAAATTCTCTTTATTTCTAATGGAAGCTAGACTGAATGATCTGTCTCTTTATGATGATGAAGAAGAAGGAATGCCTATTGGTGGGGAAGGAGGGGTGCGATCTGCAACAGAAACAAACTTTGATTATTGTTTGGTTGGGAAGTTCCTAACTGATAAGTCTATTAATTTCCCGGCAATGAAGCACTGGATGGCTAGCATTTGAAGGCCAGGTAAAGGTATCACAATCAAAGATATCAACCCTCAACTTTTTCTCTTCCAGTTTTATCATGCCATTGATATGAAGAGGGTAATGGACTCTGGTCCTTGGACTTTTGATGGCTACTTGCTGGTTCTCCAACAGCTGCCCAAAAGTGATGTGGCTATATCTGTTCCATTGTATGAGGTTACTTTTTGGGTCCAAGTTTATGATTTGCCTATGGGTTTTAATTCTGTTACTATGGGGAAGCAATTGGATAATTATGTGGGTACATTCGTGGATTATGATGCTATTGTTAGATTACATGATGAACAGATGATTATATTAATAAATGGTGTATTTTATAAGAGAATTACAATGATATTTATAGAGGAAATAATACATTAATAGTGCCTTGATTGATGGAAGCCATTGAAGGAGCTGCATAGCTGGAGTCTTGGAGTGCACATGGATGTTTTGACAATGGCAAGGTAGGTAGTGGGAGGTGGCCACCATTGTTGATTCTTCTAAAGTCTTGTTTTCACACTAACACTCCCCTTCAAACTCAAGGTGGTATCGTAGATGCCAACTTGAAATTGCTCAATAGATTCAGAAAACGAGTTGAAACAAAAAACAGAAGACATAGTAAAAAAAAAAACTAATTAAACAAACTGAAAACATGAAATAAAATATAAATTGATAAGCGTAGTAGAGCTAAAAAATAAATTTCAAAATAACCAGAGTCGGAATCTTATAACAAATATCGGAGTTGGACACGTGACGAAATACGTGATAACAGGAGGAGCCATCTTAATGGCAGAGCACAAATTGGATACGTGGCGGAACACGTGAAAACAAGAGACAGAGTCAGATTCTGGTAACATTGATACTAAATCTGGATTCAGACATGATACAAAGTCTGAAATAGATAAAACAAAAGCCATAAAAGGCTTTTAGAAGGCCAAAAAATTAATTCAGACAGCCCAAAATAGGAGAAATCGGAAACTAGTAAAGCAAATACCAACAATAGATTCAGAAGGGCAAAATGGATTTAAAAAATTCTCAAAACAGAAAATTGAGTCACAAAGTGACAAAACAGAGACCAAAAATAGATTCAGAGGGTCTAAAAATTTCAGGAACCAGTAATGGTTCATTCAGAACCTGTCGGAAAAGAATTGAACCGACCGATGAAAGAAACATAGAAAATTGAGAAAAAGACGAAAAATATAGAAAATGACAGAATTTTGCAAAACAAACTGCAAAATTGATTTCAGAAGGTTTAAAAACCTTGGGAACCAGTAAAGGTTCACTCAGAATCGGTCAGAAGAAGGTTGAACCGGTTGTCAGAAAAATACAGAAAATTGAGAAAAAATCAATAAAATGCAGATAGAGACAGAATTTTGAAAAAAGGACAGAAAAATTGAATTCGAAATGCCTAAAAACCTTGAGAACCGGTCTGAGTTTGCTGAAAATCGGTATAAAAATCACTAAACCGGTTGGTCAAAGCAAACTAGACCGGTTCGGTCAAACAGAGAACCAGACCGCGGATCAGAGTGGATTCAGGTAGGGTTGGGGCGGATCGGATCGGATCCGGGCCGAATTATAATCTAGATCGGAGTGGATGACCCGCGGGTTAGCACGCGGGTCGGGTCGGATCTAGATATGGATCAGTAACATGGCAGTGGTGACGTGGTAGGAGATGGCCCATGTTGGACACGTGGCATGATGTGACTGGGCTACGTGGAGGACACGTGGTGACAACTGATTGGAAGGACCATTGTTGATTCTGACAGTGGGTCTCACGTGTGACACGTGGCGACTTCTGGGTGGATGACGTGACGCTGACTGGGCGTAGGGCAGAGGACACGTGTTACTGACAAGTGACACGTGGTGTGATCGGATTGGATGTGTGTGTCTAACGTTGATGGCATGGCAGAAGGCACGTGGCTGCTGACTTGTGAAACGTGTCGGACGTTGACTGGTGGACGTGGCTGCCGACTGGGTGGATTCTACTGACGTGGCGCCACGTGGTCATCTTCAACCTCTAGCAGGCACGTGTGGAGCATGCAGCGAGTGAAGCCCACTCGCAGATCTTCTGGTGGCGCGTGAGAGCGCGTGCGGTGGCCGTTTTGGGTGCGGTTTGTTTCAAAATTCTTAGAATGTGATGGGCTTTCTAATGATTTGTTCAGAAAAAAATTTTGACGTGGGCATGTAGAGGCGTAATGGGACAAATTTAAGAAACTGAAAAACAGAGAAGGAAAATTGGATTTTCTGAGTTTTCTAGGATGACTGAGCTTGAATGAGCTCTTTAGGCTCTGATACCATGTTAGATTACATGATGAACAGATGATTATATTAATGAATGGTGTATTTTACAAGAGAATTACAATGATATTTATAGAGGAAATAATACATTAATAGTGCATTGATTGGTGGGAGCTATTGAAGGAGCTGCATAGCTGAAGTCTTGGAGTGCACATAGGTGCTTTGACAATGGCAAGGTAGGTGGTGGGAGGTGGCCACCATTGTTGATTCTTTTAAGTCTTGTTTAGATTACATGATGAACAGATGATTATATTAATGAATGGTGTATTTTACAAGAGAATTACAATGATATTTATAGAGGAAATAATACATTAATGGTGCCTTGATTGGTGGAAGCCATTGAAAGAGCTGCATAGTTGGAGTCTTGGAGTGCACATAGGTGCTTTGACAATGGCAAGGTAGGTGGTGGGAGGTGGCCACCATTGTTGATTCTTCTAAGTCTTGTTTTCACACTAACAGCTACTAATAATTCAGGTATTTGGAGGAATTATATGAGAATCAAAGTTCTCATTGATGTCTGAGTTCCATTGAAGCAGCAAAAACGTATTATTATATAGGGGGGCATTCAATATGTGGTTAGCTTTAAATATGAAAGATTACCTACGTTTTGCTTTATTTATGGGTTGCTCGGTCATTCTTTTCATTTTTGCTCCAAGGTGTTTGAGATACTGGAAGGTGAGATAGTGCGTGGTTGGAGTGTTGACTTGCAAGCTCCAGTCAAGCATAATTCTAGTGCCTATGGAGGTGAGAGGTGGCTTAAAGAGGGAGGAGGTTGATGTGGGTACGCAAGCTAGGGATAAGGAGGTAACAAATTAATGCAAGTCGGTGGAGGGCTCTTTGGATAAGATTAATCATGTTTCAAATATGAGAATTACGTTGCATGGAGTTGAGGGTGGGTCTTTGCCTAATACACGTGACTCTACTAATTTGCATGTGGATCATCTTCCCATGTATGTGGGCTTGCTATTCATACAACTGGGCCTAATTTATTAGTCCCTAATGTTACCATTGGTTCTAATACCGTGGTTGTGGATGGATCAACTGTTGATGGGCCATTGGATTCGGGCATGGAGGAGGAAGAGCTTAAGTTAGTTGAGGATAGAAAGAAGAGAAGGGCTATTGAGACAAAACAACCAAGCTTGGCAATGGATGTTGTGATGGAAGGGGTTTCTCATTCCCCAATTGTGAATGGTGACAATGAGAGTTTTACAGCGGTGGGACCTATTCAGCAAGCCCACCAAGCCTAATGAATCTCATAAGTTAGAACTGCCGAGGTCTTGGCAACCCTCAGCCAATTCTTGCACTTAGCGAGGTGATAAAATCTCGCAAGCCAACTATGGTGTTTCTTATGGAGACACTTGTTCACTCTAATAAAATTGAAGAATTGAGAGTAAGGTTTGGGTATGAGGGGTGTTCTTGTGTGGACCGAATAGGGAGAAGTAGGGGTCTGGTTTTTTTTTTTTTGGAAGCAAGCTGGTTTGTGTTCATTATTGGGTTATTCTCAGAATCATATTGATGTAGAGGTTAGTGATAAGGGGTTTAGTAGAGGTTTACTAGTTATTATGGATTTCCTGAAAGGTTTCAAAGGCAGCATGGGATTTTTTGTGAATGCTTAGTGCCCAATCAACTCTTCCATGGTGTTGCATAGGGCATTATAATGACCTATTGTATGAGTCGGATAAACGGGGTAATATTAAGCATCCACAGTGGATGTACCGTGGGTATAGGGAAGTGGTCTCGGACTGCATGCTTATTGACATTCCTCTTATTTAGGACCAGAGGGAAGGGGGGCAAGGGGGAGCCTTGGCCCCACCAAACTTTTGTCCCTCTCTCTATATATATCCATATATATGTTGATATTCGTAATATGTGGCCCTCCAAACTTGGCCATATTTTGATATTTGGCTCCCCTAATCCTAAAAGCTAAAAGAATTTGTAAGTTTATAAGTGGAGCTACTCAACTCAAAGACTAATAAGTTATTGGGCCCATAAGCCCATGTGCAATTCCATAACAATCAATACAATTTGGTCTTAAGCCTATTAAATGTAAAACTTCACACAATAAAACTTCTTCTAATATCAAATGTTACCGTATCTTTTGGTATTATTTCCATTATTTTTGTGTTGTGTTCATCACTCATCAATGATCAGTCCTAAGGGAGAAAGAGTTTTCTTAAAAAATGAAAGAAGAAAAAAAGAAAAAAATTGTGGACTTGTTTTAACTCTTACAGTTTCAACAGCAACTACTGAGCGAGCTTTTTCAGCTATGAAAATTGTGAAGACAAGGTTTCGTAATGGAATGGAAGATGAATTTTTTAGAAATTCTTTGATCATGTACATCGAGAAAGAAATTGTTAAAAAATTTACAGTAGACAAGATTATAGATGATTTCTACTTGATGAAAGAACGACAGGTACAACTTAAATAATGAAGAACTTGAAGATTTATATTTTATATTTATATTTTTTTGTTGTTCTCTACATAGTTTATAAATTATAGTTGTATTAAAAAGTTTTGATACATTGATTTTAGGAGTATATTTTAAATTATTGTTCTATTATATAATGTCTTTGGCCCCCAAACAAAATATTCTGGCTTCGCCCTTGCTTTTATTGGTCACCAGTTTACTTGGAGTCGAGGTAAAAGGACTCCTAACAGCGTGGAAAAACATCTCGATCGTGCACTGGTGAGTCTGTCTTGGTTTAATTTGTTTCTAATGGCTAAATTATGTAACCTTGTTGCTGCATCTTCCAATCACTCGCCGATTCAATTATTTCTATCTGAGGTTGATGGGGTCCAACGTACCTGCAAGTTTCGATTTGAAAACCGATGGCTCAATAAACCCTAGCTTAGTGGTGTCGTGGTAAATAGTTGGCAAGACTCTGTTGCTGACCCTTCATTATCAAGGCTTGATCATTATACTCAGGCTCTTTCTATTTGGAGACGTTGGCTTTACAGGGAGACCAAACCGAAAATTATGGCTTGTAAAAGTAATATGATTCGACTCTAGGACTCTTCATCATGAGATGATATGGCTGAGTTTAGCTTATAGACAACAGCTTGGTGATTTGCTTATGCAAGAGGAGGATTTTTGGAAGCAAAAGGCAAAGTACTTTTGGCTTAAGGGTGGAGATATGAACTCTAAGTATTTTCATGATCTAGCTTCAGCAAGGAAAAGGGCCAATAAAATTGGTAGCCTTCAAGATGGGTTGGGTAATATGATGGAGACACAGGAGGAGTTATGTACAGTTGCTTTGTATCATTTTCAGGAGCTTTTTTCGAATCCATCTATGGATCAAGATGTCCAGCTCTCATTTGATATTAATATGGTGTCTAATGAGGATAATGATTCTTTAATTGCTCCATTTACAGCTGATGAGTTACGGAAGGTGGTATTTCAAATGCATCCTGATAAGGCTCCTACACCGGATGGGCTTAATCCAGCATTTTACTAGCGGTTTTGGGTTAATATCGATAATTATATCTTTACTGCTTGTTCTAATTGGCTTTCTATTGGTGAATTTCCTGCTTCTTTAAATGAGACTCGTATAGTTTTGGTGCCTAAATGTGATTCACCTGTAAAGATTTGAGACCTACTACATTACGTAATGTTGTTTATAAAATAATTGCAAAGGTGTTTGCTAATAGGTTGAAAAGGGTGTTGTTGAAAGTCATTTCTGAATGACAATCTGATTTGTCCCAAATCGTTCTATTACTGATAATGTTTTAACTGCATTTGAAATAATTCATTATATGAAGAGGAAGACTAGGGGAAATAAGGGTGATGTGGCTTTGAAAATTGACATTAGTAAAGCTTATGATAGAATTTGTTGGGGTTATTTGGAAGCTATGTTGCTTAAAATGGGGTTTGCATCTCAGTTTGTTAAATGGATTATGTTTTGTGTAATGTCTGTTTCATATTCTGTTTTAATGAATGGAGAGGGTGTTGGTCCTATTATTCCTAGGCGAGGGTTGAGGCAAGGTGATCCGTTGTCCCCTTATTTATTTATTATTTGTGGGGAAGGTTTGTCTGCTATGATTCGAAAGGCGAAACAGAAGGGGGATTTACATGGGTGTCGGGTTTGTAGGAGGCACCTAGCATTTCTCACTTATTATTTACAGATGATAGTTACTTTTTCTTCAATGCTATTAGTGAGGAATGCACAATGATGAAAAATATTTTATTGGAATATGAGAGTACTTCAAGGCAGGCAGTTAACTTCAAAAAATCTAGCGTTTATTTTAGTAACAATTTGTCATCTTTTACTAAGAGTTCTCTTTCATCAATTTTGGGGGTTACTACTCCTTTAAATACTAGTATATATTTAGGGATTCCTTCTTTAGTGGGTAAAAATAAGAGAGCATTTTTTGGTTTTCTTAGAGATCGTCTTTGGCGTCATTTGGAGGGTTGGTATTCACAAATGTTATCTCAGGCTGGTCAGGAGGTTCTTTTGAAGTCAGTTGCACAAGCTATCCCTTCTTACTGTATGAGTACTTTTTTTTGTTACCGATTACTATTAGCCAAAACTAGAGAGGATGATGAATTCATTTTGGTGAGGTTCAAAGGAGGGTGGGAGGCGTAGGATTCATTGGTTGGGTTGGGGCAAGATGTGTGTTCATAAAGAGGATGGGGGTTTGGGGTTTCGTGAATTAAATAAATTTAACCTCGCAATGTTGGGCAAACAGGGATAGAACTTAATTTCTAAACCATGTACTCTTGTTAGTAGATTATTCAAAGCTAAATGCTATCCTATAGGGGATTTCTTTAATGCTTCTTTGGAGCATAATCCAAGTAATACTTAGAGAGGTATATGGTTTTCACAATCCATTCTTAGAGAAGGGTGTAGTTGGAGAATAGGAGATGATTCATCTATTAATGTATGGTATAGTTCCTGATTAAAGATTGATGGTCATTTTAAGGTGGTAACTCCACCCATTTCGGGGCTTGAATATTTGAAGGTAAATGATCTTTGGATTCCTAATTCTAGAGTGGGATGTTGAATTGATGAATGAATTGTTTCTTGTTGAGGATGTGGACAATATTTTAAATATTCCAATTGCTTCTATTGTGTTACCTGATCGGTTGATTTGGCGTTACCATAAAAATGGTTTTTTATACTGTTAAATCAGGATATCGAATTGCTATGGCACTAGGGGGTGGTGTGCAACGTGAGGTGGTGCAAGGTGACTGGCTGAAGTTATGGAACCTAGACCTTCCTCCTCGGGTGAAGGTCTTCTTATAGCGGGCTTGTAGGGATCTTTTGCCTGTTAGGTCTGCTTTGGTTAGACGTGGACTTCATCTTGTAGAAGATTGTGTTATTTGTGGGCGGGAGAGGGAGAGTTTGTTGCACTTGTTTATTGAATGTTTGTTTGCACAGTCATGTTGCAAAGAGTTTGGTTTGGACATTTCAGTTTCTAATAATACTTCATTTGCTCAACTGTTTTTCTCGATGTTTGTTGCTTTTTATTATTCTAAGCTACCTGAAATTGCAGCGGTATGGTGGAGCATTTGGAAACAAAGAAACTCACAGTTATGGAATTCTTTTCATCTATCCTCAGTTGCAATGGTTTCGCATGGGGTTGCTTTTGTACGTCAATTGCAGGAGGCTAAGAAGAAGGTGGGGGCTCCTTTAGTTTCTAATCGCAATATGGGCTCTCCCAAATGGAGCAAACCATGCCTTGGGTTCATAAAATATAATCTGGATGCAACAATTTTTGCTTCAAATCAAATGGTGGGGATCGGGTGTGCTACAAGGAATCACATGTGGGGCTCTTTTTATTTGGCTTTTCTAAATCTTTTTCAGGTAGGATGGCTGTGTATGAAGCTGAAGCCATAGCCCTTCAAGAAGCTATTCTATGGGTTCACTCTTTGGGTTTCACAAAGGTTATTTTTGAAATGGATTGTCAGCAGGTGGTGAATGTGGTTAATTCTTCTTCATGTGATGATTCAGGATTTGGTCTATTAGTTCACGATTGTAAGAATTATCCTAATTTAGAACAGGATTATTTTGTTCGGTTTGAGTATAGGAAAGCCAATATTGTTACTCATTTTCTAGCTCGAGTTTCAGTTAATCATGCCAGTCCATCTGTCTGGCAAGTGACTCTTTCTTTCATTGAGCCTTTATTTGCTTGTAATAATTATTATTAATAAAATTTCTCATTTGTTGGTTTCAAAAAAAATAATAATCAAACTAAATTTTAAGTGTGCAGTTAAAATTTCACCTTTTTAATAATTATTTAAAATTCATACTCAAATAAATAAAATCTAGTAATGAATCTATCCAAAGAAAATTTACACTTATAAACACTAAAAAACTTATCCAAACACAGCCTAAGTAATTTGTAAAAGTTCTCTTTTTCTTTTCTTGTATCATTGTCTTAATATATATATTAATTCAGAATAAAAGTGACACATAATGGTAAGAAAATAATAATTTTCTCTTTAGGTTTGCACTGTTTGTAGATTTGGAATGGCTCCTTTCCAGGTTTTCTTTTCTTTTCTTTTTAAGAGAGGATTCTTTGAGGTTGATATGCATATATAGAGTGAAATAGAGAAAATGTTTGCATTACTTATAATAACTCTTTTGTAATCTAAGATTATTTTGAAATTTTAAAGCCAACCGAAAAAAAAAAAAAAAAAACTAATTTTCAACACTTTATTATTATTATTTTTCTCAATTAATGTGATATTATATATCTTATTGTCACAATCTCAATTTAAAAAAGTATTACTTATTGTTATTATATAACATATATGCTAATATCTTTGATTCAGTGATTTGATGGTCGATTTCATGATTGAAAATATTTTGAATTCGAGTTTCAGTTAGAGTCAATAATTTATCAAAAAATATTATATATATATATATATATATAATAATAATAATAGTATTCTAATAAATTAACATATCCAATTTATGAAAATTCCAATAAAGTTAATTCAATAATTTTCTAAATGAATTTATGCAATATTAATCAATGTATTTAGTTACAAATTTATATATATATAAATATGTATGTATAATTTTCAGTTTATATAGTTACTTTTATTTTTTTTTTTTATAGTTACCTATTTGTTGTATATGTCATTATCCTAAATTTGTTGATATTTATATTTTATATACATATTCCAAATGTAATTTTTAAATGAGAAGCAGTTTGCACAAAAAATGCAATAGTTAAAATTAAAATTTTAATACAAAATTTTTCATTTTTCTCATATTTCCTAATGTGAAAACCTTTTTTTTATCATAGCACTTTTTTTTTTAGCATTGGAAGAATGGAGGACTCGAATCTAAATCAATTGAATAATCTAATAATACACTACCACTGAACTATGCCTACAAGTGCTATTAGTCGTAGTACTTTAGCAAACTCTTATCTTAAACAACAAGGCGGAAAAAAATAAGCATAAGGTGATTAACAAAAATGCCAAATATTAAAAAATGTTGTTATTTAGATGTAATTGCTAGGGCTGGAATCTCACCACTAATAATTTTTCTTATTTAATTATTACTGAAAAAATGACCAGAAAAAAAAAATCCTAATTAAACATAAATAAATCAAATCAAATCCCAGTGTAGTTTTATCCTTTAATAAATTAAGAAAGTTCTAGCACATCATATCACTTAGCAAAACAATTAGTAAAATTCTTATATCTCTACTCTCTACCAACATTCTTAAGGGCAATTCATAAAAGATACTAATAATTAAACTTTGCATTTTTTTTTTTAAAATTTTGTCCAATAATCCTTTTGATTATCATTTGTAGTTATAAAACATTTCATGTTGGTATAATGGTATATTATGACTAATTAATCAATTACCATTGCAAATGAATAGTATTTATTTTATTAGAAGGAAAAATAAAAATAAAAATTACTAATATTTTGCAATATTTAAAGAAATAAAGAAAACACATATTTTGCCAATTAACCTCATTATTTAGGCTTTATGTGTACAATACCTCACTCCCTCAGTATATTAGTTAGTGTTATTAACTTAATAATTTTGGGTAAATTGCAAGAAGTTGTGAAAAGTTGGATGTATTTGTTATAATTTAGCCAATTCTTAAAGGGTCAAGTAAGAATAAAATTTATTTTATTTGACTTATATAAAATTTTATTTTAAGTAAATCATGGATAATGCCAACAGCCCTAATTGGGTAGAATGATAAAAACAGAATCTGTTTATATATTATTTTTACTTTTTTGGGGATCAAAGTCTAATTTACTTCAATATATGTAATATATGCAAATGATATTAATTGCAATTGTTATCATAAACCATATATATATATATATATCAAATCTCATTTCTTTTTAATTGGGACTTATTTATATATATATATATATCAAATCTCATTTCTTTTTAATTGGGACTTATTTATATATATATATATATATATATATATATATATATCTTCAAATGGATCTTTATGTGACTTCAAAATCATATTCTTCATCCATTGGTGATATCTTCAATTTAGCCATAAGAAATTTTCTCACCAGGAAATTAGTTGTAATAAGTTGGAACTATGAAATCAAGACAACAAGAGACCTTTAGTACACCTAAGAATCGGAATTCAAGTGGAATATGTTTCCAAAATCTTAGACATCTATTTCTAAATTTAATTTTTAAATAATTAAATAGAATTTATTAATTAGATTAGTAGTTATATTTAAAATATATATCATATCAATAAAAATCAAAGTTATTCAAATGTAAAGATAGAAAGAAATTTAGATTATTTGTGTACCAAAACAAAAATTAAAATTCTATTCCAAGAATTAGATTCTATTCTCAATTTTAGTGTGTACCAAACATGCTATTATAGTCTCTTAAAATTTTGATTTTTCTGAACTATAACCTTTCTTATAATAATTAAAATGATCTTAAGTTAAAGTAACATTAATTTTCCACTTGTTAGCATCTTTTCATGTAATTAATAATAAGTACCTTTAGAGTTTTCTCCTATTTTCCCATCCATCATCTATTTTGACTCATCATTAAGCTATGGCATGGATAATTCTACCAATTCTATATGGTTCAACTAAAATTTAATTACTAAATCTTCATTACCACCCAGCTGTTATCTAACTTGGAAAACCAAATTAAGACTGTATCAAACCAACATACAATCAAAACATACTATTGATTCAAGGATTTCCTTTAATAGAAATCATCAACTAGCTAGCTACATCACAATCTAGTACAATCAGAAATTCTAAGAGGGAAGAGATCATTAAGGTTCCAACCTCTGAACTTCCATATTATGAGACAAGTACTCGACCACCAAATTACTAACCAATGTTAGCATCTAAATTAAGGACTTCTATAAGATGCTATGTGTACACATACAAAACCCTATAGTAATATCAAGAAGATGCTATCTGTCTCCCACAGTTGGCAATTGCTAGCTAGGTTACTGTATTCACTAAATTTTCTTTATCAAGCTAGACATAGCCAAGTTCATGTTAGATCCCTATTTACTTAATTCCCTAATACTAATTTAACTTCCTTTTAGAGCCATCAGTTAATTCAAGATTTTAACTTTTTCATTTCAATTATTAACATTAGAATTAGTATTTCATTGGCCTAAAAGGAAATATTTCCAATACTTGAGAGAGTACCCATTAATATTTAATGAGTACCTGTACGTCCTTAATTAATGAAGTCTACTTATATATGGTTTGTATAGAGGATAGTAAAAGCAATAAGCAAATCCAATAGATTAATTTTCATATCCAATAGCAGATGTGCTATAATATCTTTTAGAAAAAGAATAGAAGAGAACATCCCTAGAATAATAGAGAAACCTTTGAGTTGATCTGATAGAGCCAGAGTCATAGACCATAAACTAATAATTCTAGCTAAAATATCTAATTCTTGAAAATATTTTTGAGTTCACACAAACCAAAAGAACATGCGATTGCACTAATAAAGTTAATCCAATAGATTAACTTTCATATCCAATAGCAGACCATAAACTAACAATTATATATATGTGTGTGTGTATATATATATATATATATATATATAATTGTTTTTTTCTCTTCCTTTTCAGTTTTGTTGGGTTAAAAGAAACCATATATGAGTCATCCAAGATAGAACTATGAATATATATGTGTATTATCCCAAGAAATTATATAAGATAAAGAAAATAAAAAAAAAATTATTAATTACCTTGAACTTGCATACTCAAAAAGTCTCCCAGTTGCAGAAAACACTATTAAAGCAATCTCAGCATCGCAAAGAGTAGAAAGCTCATAAGCTTTCTTGAAAAGCCCTCTTCTTCTCTTTGAGAAAGTCACTTGTCTTGCTGTATTGCTAACAATCTTTTTGATCTGGATTTTCTGCCTTGTCATTTTCCTTAGAAACAATCAAACTTCAATACTCACCCTTCATGCAAAATCACACAAAATTATCAATAAATCTTTTTCTTGATCAAGAAAAGAAACCTAACTGCAAGAAATCAATAATAGATTTTAATTCTTACCTAACCCACCAAAGAAAGGGGCAAAAATTAATATAGAATATAATCAAGTATATTAAAGATCAATCAACAAAAATATAAAAATTTGTAACCTATATATGGAAAAATGCAGAGGAATAAAGGGAGAAGAAAAGAAAAACTTTAAAAAAAAATAATAATTGAAGATAAGGAGAGGAAATAAAGTACACCCACCTCTAGTTAGAGAATGTTTCTGTAAATGGAAAATGCAGAGGAAAAAAAAAATTACTGATAAGGGAAATCTTGAAAAAGAAAATGTATACATAAATGGGTATTAATAGAAAAAGAGAAAGAAATCAAGAATCTGATAGACAAACCAAATTAACCCTAATAGAAAAAGAAAAAGAAAAGATCCTTTGCAAAGAAGAAACAAGATTATAATCAAGATTGAGAAAGAGGGTATTATTATAAGATAGAGAGTAAAGATTAAAGACATTGAAGAGAGAAACTACCTGTAGGAGCCACTAGGATTGACCAATGGCCAGTTATGTTGTTTTTGTTTCAGTTTTGCTTTGATTTCATTTTTTTTTTTTTTTTTCTTTTCTGGTGCTGCTTACACACCACATACAAATGCACCAATTTGTATTTAAAGGGAGAGAGAGAGAGATTCTTAACCTACTTTTTTTTTTTTTTTTTTTTTTTTTTTTGCCAATGATTCTCAATCTACTTGAAGATGGAAAAAAAAGAAAGATTCTTTTTATGGACAAACAAAGCAAGAAGTGACTGTCCTAAAATCTTCCCATATAGAAATTTTTATTTGAACTAATTTTTATGGACTAATTAATTGTGATTTAATATATTGGCATATATTTTTAATTACAAAAGTTTTGTTAAACATATAAAAAAAATTTATTTATTATATCAAAATTTAAATAATAAATTAAATATTAAAAATAATTTTCTTTTTTCTATAAATTATTACCACCTAATCTATAATTTGAATAATTTTTTGGTTAAACACATAAAAACTTTAAATATTATATAACCAACTAAATGTTAAAAAAAAAATTAATGTTATTAAGATAAGTTTGACCATATTGATAAATAGTTTTATGAAAAGCACAAGATAAAATGAAAGTGTTGTTTATTTGTTATTTAAACTTATTATAAATTTTAAATATTTATAATTAATATTTTTATTATATTATTTAATTGATAATCTTAAATAATATTAAATAAATCTTTAATCACATTACTATAAATTTATATATTAAATATTAGACAATCATTATATTAACTGAATATTTTTCTAATAATATAAAAAATTAAAAATTTATATCACGACTCATGTTTTATCATTTAAAAAACATATATAAATTAATTATTGAACTTTTGATTTCATAACACCAATAATATTTACAGAAAATTATAAATTCAAACTCCAATCACAATATTATTAATAAAAATTATAAATTATTTAGTTTCGATATTAATATTTTTAGTTAAATAAAAATATTATCAAGATTTAAAGAGATAAATGGTTTTCGAAATATTAGCAATTGCTTTTATATTTTTCTTTTGCTTTTATTTTTATTTTTATTTTTTTTCTTTTGCTTTTGATATGGCAAGAAGGAAGGAATAGTAATACACTACTTAGAACTGCTTTCCGTACAGATTAGCCATGCTGCCTCAGTTGTCAGAATTCTGACACATTTGTACCCTCGTACCAATCATCTCCATTCTCAATTTGATAATTCATTAATATAATATTAAACTATTAGTTTAAAAAAATAAAAATATTAAAATATATTTATTAAAAAAATTAAATTACTATTTAGTGTATGAAATTTGACTAAATAAACTAATTCATCCTATTTTTTTAAAAACTAACTAATTAGTCTTTCAATTTTGATTCCGTCAGATTATTTAGTCCTTCCGTCCAATTTTTATACTTTTTCTATTAATTTTTTAAAAAAATAACTAAAATGCCCTTATATATATAATAAATATAATTTTAATTTTAATATTTAAAAATAAAAATAAAAAAAATTCAAATGAATAAAAGTGAATAATATTTATATATTTATATAATAATTATAATTAATATCATTAAATTATAAAATTATTTATTATTATATAATTGTTATATATAATAAAAAAATATTTATATTAATAAAATTAAATAATTAAATGATTATTATATAATTATATAATTATTATTTAATTTTATTAATTTGAATTTTTTTATTTTTTATTTTTAAATAATAAAAATAAAATTATATTTATTATAT
>CATKHJ010084240.1:0-15872 GCA_949750685.1 Vernicia montana | reverse complement strand
TTCCGATCCTTTCTTGCATGTTAATTAGAATCTAAATTAATTAACTTGTTTCAATTGAATCAATGCTCTTTTGTTTGTTAATTTAATCTGAATTAATTAACAACTTGGTAATCAACTTGCTTGATTAAAATCAATCCAACCAACCTTAATCAATGAATTGAAACATGATAAAAGGTTCAGACTAAAACAGACTTCCTTCGCAAGAAGGCGAACTACGTGGATTTTGATTCCCATTCGAAGGGATATGTAGGCATGCTTGTCTGAAAAAGCATCAAATCCAATTAAAACAGATCTTCTCCCTCTTTCACTTTCTTTTATGTATTTTGTGCTTTCTTTCATTTCCTTCTTTAATTGCTTTTTATTATTTGGATTCTTTCTTTAATTACTTTTATTATTGGATTAATTATTGGGGAATGTGTCGCTTTCCTAGAATCCCATAAGGGCTAGAGAAAGTATCCCCTATTTTGATTTATGTTGTAACTTTAATATTCACTTTTTTTATTTTGTTACTTTAAGGCTTGTTTTCTTTATTGCTTTATTTTTGCTTTAATTTATTCATAACTGTTCATTCATTTATATTGTTCATAAAATTCAATTTTAAGTCGTTGTGTATTAAATTTGCCAAACAAATTAAAAATAAACTAAAAACCTAGTCCCCGAATCCTCTTTGGTAATCAAGGCTAGTGCACTTTTTCATTGGACAATAATTGGAGTCATAATTGGGTTTTTCCTTAACTTTTTCCAAATAAAATAAAATTAAGGTGGCGACTCCCAAAATAAATTTTCAAAAATCAACAAATCCGAACCCGAGGGTTCAATCGTGAGATCAAACCCGAATAAGCATTTTGATCCCCTCTAGCGGATCGGACCGGTACTCGGGCGAGGCCTCACAATATAAAGGATCATTTCCTCAGTTTTGAGTTCTTCCTAAATCTATCTCTTAGATCCTTAAACTTAAGGGTCAATCTCTGGATTGCAAACTAAACTTGTATGCAGAGTCAGTCTGACCTTCCTCTATTAACTTAGCTGCAACTCAAAATGTGTACATATAATTGCAAATTACTTTTATAGAATAAAAATAAACATATAAAGGATCAACTCTCTAGTTTTTAGTTCAGCCTGAATCTACCTCCAAGGTCCTCAAACCTAGAAGTTAATTTTAGGATTTCTATTAATCTTTTACACAGAGGCATACTCAATGCAAGTTCAATATCTCCAAATGGGCTACGAATATTAAGCCCTTATAAAATTATGAAATTAACATCCAAACCTATAACTTTGTAGTTTTGGCCAAGTTCAAATTTGAATTTCTTAGCCCTCAATTTGAAGGCTCAATTTCCAGGAATTTCGAATTCTAGTTCAAATTATGTTTCTACTTTCATCTAATTCCTATTGAGCTTTACTTTTAAACTAGTTCCCACTTCTTTCACACTCATTTTATACATATTCTTCATCCTTAAAACTAAAACAAAGCTTCCCCCTTAAACCCCACTCATGGCCGAAGCTCAAGGAGCATGAAGTGAAAAGGAAAAAGTCCAAAAACATATATATATTAACTTCAATCAATAAAAGATCAACTTTTAAGCAAGAACTCACCTTGAATATTTCCTTTTTCCTCCAAATCTTCTTGTGACTGTGCTCCCTCTCTTCTCTTTTTGGCTTCTTTCCTTTTTTTTTTTTTTTTAGTTAGCTAATGAAAATAACAGTGAATGAGAAAAATAAACATAAGAAATCTTTTTTGTACTACTAAGAAACTTCCTCTCTCCTTCCTATTTTATTTCCTTTTCCATTTTTCTTTGTAATTTGTTTTGTCATAATTCCTTTAGGCCTTATTCCCACACTTGGTTAGCCCTTCCTAGCTCTTTCCTCCATTTAATTTACTTTTTTTCTTTAAATTACTAACCTAACAACTATGCCCTAACTTTAACTTATTTACAAAGTTGCCATTTTGTATTTTTCCTATTTCTTCCTTATTTTCTTTTGATATTTTCTATTTATCAATCCAATTCTAACTCTAAGTTTAATTAACTCCATTGAACTTAGATGTGTCTAAATACCTTGAATAAATTTTAGGAACCGATTCCGAGATCGAAAAACCATTAATCGATCATTTCGGGGTTCGGTTCCCAAACCGATACCCTATCTAGGTTTTGATTCCCTCTCTTCCTAGTCTCATCCTTTTGTTCATCAATTTACTTGTTTCTACTCTAAACTTACATTCCTTAATAATATTCTAGGATCCTCTGCTTCATTTTGCATAATCAGGGATTCGGTTTCCTCAAATATGGTATCGGATACCAAAATTATACCTAACATATACCCTTTTTAGGGTTTCAGATACCAAACTTCCCCTATTCTCATCATCCAACTTGTGTCTACCTTAGACTTGTTCCCTCTAACCGTTTATTAGGATGTTACGAGTTCAAAATATTGGATGTGCTTATTATGGAAAGCAGTTCGCTCATAGAGAATTTAGAATTTTTTATGCCGAATGGAGGATCAATTTACGATTCACCTCTATCACACACCCCCAAAATCAATGGGATGACAAAACTTACAAACTATAAGATCCTTCAAGGATTGAAAAATCGGTTAGATCAACGCAAAGGGAGATGGCCCAAAGAATTGTACAACATCTGAGGGCATATTGAACCATGCTTAGAGAAACCTCATTTTCTCCAACATACAATTTGTTAGCAGTCATACTAGTAGAGTTGGGGTCACTTAAGTTTTGGGTTGAACAATATGACCAACAACAATGAGATTGACCAAAGAGCTAACCTTGATCTCCTGGAAGAGAAGAAGGAACAACATAGAAGCAGAGAATTGTCAGGCTATTTAACAAGTGAGTATGAAGGTGAGAGATGGCCTTAGGAGATTGTTTTTTATAAGACAAAATGTATCAAAAGAGATGCACAAACTAGTAAGCTTGATTCAAATTGGGAAGGACCATCCCAAGTAATTGAGGTTATCTCCTATGGGACATTTTGCTTATAAAGACGTGACAGATCCTTGATACCCAGCACCTGAAACATAGACAATCTCAAGAAATTCTATAAATAGGTTATCTATTTAAATATGTAATAAAGGCCTTAGAGCCTCAATTTGTTTATGAATCTTTGCCAATTCTAATAAAAATACCAAATTATATGGGCTAGTATGGATTTAATATCATGTTCTTATTCATTTATCAATCCTAGCCAATTAGATGCAGCTCAGGAACCTCAATATCTTACGTAAATAAATTTGAGGTAGGTACCATCCAAGCTAGTTAGATGAGGCTTGTGTACCTCATTATTTTAACTAAACAAATTCGAGGTAAGTAGCATATGATCTAGTTAGAGGCAATTTGATGTAGACACTGAGAGCACACTAGGTCTTTACACTAGATTTGAGATTATTACCCGATGAGGAAGACCTGTGAGGTTGAATTGATCTTGGATTTTGAAGGATTCTTAGAAAATAGGAACTTTAGTCTGTAAAATATTTATAAATAAAAAAAAAAACTTGATTCTAAAAGTTTAATTTAAATTTTTAGTTGAGACGGTAGAAATTACAAATTAGATAGTTAGATGTCGGATCATGCATGGTGAGCCCTACACTTAACTACGATAATTTTCCTTACTTTTTTAGCTAGAGATTAGTGGCCCCACGCTAAATCCACACGACACTAATCTTGAGCCATATGGTTCATTTCATTCCTTGAGCCATACAAGTCGACTCTCTTACGAATGTTTTTGGCATTGTTGTAAAGGCCAATCTTCTCAGGGCAGTCTTTTTCCCCACCAAATCACTTTTATTTAAAATTTGAATTTCAAATTAGTACTTATCTAATTGTATCTTCAAGCATAATTTTTAAGAGTCTATAAAATGGACTTTTTTTCCTAGCAATTTCTTCATAAAAAATTTTCTTTTCTAAAAGAACTTCCCCTCAACTGATGAAGAAACCTATATTTATAGAGGAGTTGGAGCTATCAGAAAATCTACTTCAAAATTTTAATTATGAAAATCTAACTATTAAATCAAATAAAATTCTAACTCAAAATCAAATTTTATTAATAGAAAATCAAATAAAAATCTGACAAAAAATAAGATTTTATTAATAGAAAATCTAACTAAATATCAGATTTTATTAACATAAAATTAAATAAAATTCTAACCAAAAATCAAATTTTATTAATATAAAATCAAATAAAATTTTGGTCAAACATAAAATCTAATAATATACTTTACTAACAAAAAAAACAAATTTTGTTTTAGAAGATCTAAAAAAACAAATAATCCCATTTTTATTTTTTATTTTATTAATAATTAGATTTTCAATAGATTTTCATTTAAAACGCATGACTAAAACCCTTGGGACGCGCCTAGAGGCACACGCCACATGCTCTAATGTGCCAATTTTAAATTTAAGTAGAGCCAAGTGCCTTAAGTTTAAAAAATTCAAATTTAAACTCTCCAAAGATTAGGAGTGTGGAGCAGAGGTTAAAGTGCGTGCATCAAGCATGAGGCACACGTCCTAATGCTCTAAAATTCAAATTTAAAAGCAAAAAGGGACATGTGTCTTAGGCCTAGAGCGTGTAGCCCCCATGGCTTGAGCCACATGCCCCAAGCTCTACATAGATCCTAAAAATGCCAAACATGCAAATAATTTTCCATATATATATATATATATATTCTTCTTCTCCAACCCTTATTTCTTTCCAGACTCATCATTGTGCTCCCCAGTGGCGAAGCTTGACTTGGGGGAAAACTAAAAGTTGTAACAAAAATTTTTAATTGAAAAAAAAAAACTTATAAAATACCATAAGTAACTGACATCAATTAAGTTCAAACAAAAAAAATCTTAAACAACTGACAAATTGAGAAAATAAAATCATCCGACATTAATTAAGTTCAATATCATAAACAAATTACAAATTGAGTAAATAAAATCATCTCAATTAAAAGTATACTCTACACTTTTTCAAAGACTTGAAGTCATCAATGATAGAGTCAGAATAAAAAAATTCAGTAATTTCCCTTTTAATGTGGACCACCACGCTATCTATAAGAAATTTATCTTCCATTTTGTTATGAAGCCTTATCTTTACTAGCTTTATTGCTAAAAATGCTAAATCTGTAGTAGCTGTAGAAATTGAAAGAGTTAAAATAAGACGAATCAGTTTATCAAGCAGATAATAGAACCTTGACTTTTCTATTTCCACCAATGCTCTACAAAGTTCAGATAAAGTACAAAGATTCTTCAATTTTGGATGATGAGGCATCAATAATAAAATGTTGAAGCTGAAATCTCATATTAGTTTTCTCTTGATCAATGAAATCTAGAGGATAATATTGTTAGAGTATATGCCCTAAAATAATGTATATTTTATGTAAATGTAAAACAATATTAATGGCAATTAAATTTATGTTTCTTTAAATGAAAATGTTCCATTGTATTAAATATATATTTTTAATGGCAAATGTTGAGAATATGGATGACAAATCGCTCTCAAACAAATACTTTAAATGTTAATGGTCATAGAATTAATGACTAGACATCATTAATTCTAGAAGATCATCACCTTTGTTTATATTCTATAATCAGTATATGATATTTATGATTATAGAGGCAGTTAGCATCATACTGTTTGACAAATGTTATCGATACAAACATGTGAATATTCATATGATGAATAGTTGAACTATGACATTAGATGATGATAACATGGAGTTTTATTACTAATCAATAAATCATTGTTTAAGTCATAATTATACATATAGTCACTTGACTTGAGGGACACTATATCTCATACACTAGTGGTTAGGATTTATTACTGCCTACATACTAATGCTATTCAAGTAAGAGTATAAGGCATGTGATGGCACTAACTAGTTATATATGGAGGTAAGTGATCGTCAAGAAATAATTCATTAACTTGAATAAACAATGAAGAAATCTTATGCTATTTGATTATTCCTGATAATCAAATCCTTGGCCAAGGTACTTAAGATTCACTAGAAAGGGTTTTTAGTTGGAATCAATTTATCAAGAATTAGAATCGTGATATATACATATGATCAAAGCATATTAGAGTTTGACAAATCCATGACTATAGCTAAGATTGGGACTTCTTAATGAAGGGATTTTAGAGTGCGTTAATTGTGATCGATGGTCCATGAAATGAATAAGTAATCAAACATTCATATTCATTCTAATTAGGTAGTCATGATATGTTTTGCTAGACATCACTCATGACTTATAGGACTAAGGGTGAAATAGGGATTTCACATTAGTAGAGAAAAATATTTTCTCAATCTCATTGCTAAATAGACATGAACCTAGAAAGTCACACACCTAAAAGGAATTATCTTTCAAGTGTAAAACGTTTACCATAATAATTAATTAAAGTGTTTAAGTAATTGATTAGTGGTAAAAGGATTGAACTTGTAATTAAATTTACAAAGACCCTAGCATGTCCTGAAGTTTAAATTCGCAAAGATTTCTTTATCAATTAAATCCTAATTTATATATGATATAAATTGAGAAGGATTAACTTGATTAAGTCTATGGATAAATAAATGGAATTAATTTTGAGCCTAATAAATAACATTAAATAGCTAAAGCCCATATGTGATATGGAGATAGCTTATTTAGGGGTTAAATGATTTTGCTAACACTAAAGCCCATATTATGGATTTAGGGATTAGAGATTTTCAACAACCACAAAGCTCATATTATGAGTTTAAGGGTTAGAGAAAATCAATAACACTAAAGGCTATGTATTGGGTTTAGGGGTTAGGAATCTTGAAATAACCATAAAGCCCATTTGATGTGTTTTAGGGGTTAGAGAAAATCAATAACCCTATAGCCCATTAGATGAGTTTAGGGGTTAGAGATTTTCTACCAAGCTCAAAATGGTAATTTCCACATTAAGACTTAAATGAAATATTCATTAAACCCTAAAGGGTAAAATGGACATTTCATTTTTAGCTTAAAGTCAAACATAGCAACTCAATTTGTAATTGATTTCCTAATAGCCAAACAAATGGTTGGATGGCTATATAAGGAATAAGATGATTGTTTTGCCAAGGATAACCAATGTTCATCTTTGTCAAGAGCTAACTTAAAGATTAAGACTTAAGAGAGAAAAGAAAAGAAGAAGTGTTCTTCATTTTTCTTAATCTTCATTTCTTATCATTTGTTATTTATGAAAGAACAAAAGTTTCTTGAAAAGAAAAGTTCTATCCATAGCAACTAAATGAAATCCAAATACCAAAGGTTTGCTAAAAGAAGATCTTGATTTCATTTGGACTACCAAAGAGAGAAAATCAAGAAATCTAAAAGAAACCAAAGGTAGCTTGAAGGTTAAAGCTTAGTGTGGAAATTCTAGAGAGAGAATTGTTTTGCCAAGGATAATCAATGTTCATCTTTGTCAAGAGCTAACTTAAAGATTAAGACTTGATAGAGAAAAGAAAAAAAGAAGTGTTCTTCATTTTTCTTAATCTTCATTTCTTATCATTTGTTCTTTATGAAAGAACAAAAGTTTCTTGAAAATAAAAGTTCTATCCATAGCAACTAAAAGAAATCTAAACACCAAAGGTTTGCTAAAGGAAGATCTTGATTTCATTTGGACTACCAAAGAGAGAAAATTAAGAAATCTAAAAGAAACGAAAGGTAGCTTGAAGGTTAAAGCTTAGTGTGGAAATTCTAGAGGCTCAACACTTAGGGAGCTTAAGGAAAAGTAAAGATTCAAAGTTCTTGGCTTCAAGAGGTAATATGATTACCACTTGTTCTTTCTTTTCTTACATATGTGTTTTACACATTAATTAAAGTTGATTGCTTGAATGTTTATTGGACCTAAAAGTTAGGTGTTATGAAATTTTAAATTATTTAAAATTTCACCCACTATGTTGCTTCCGCTTGATTTGCATCCAATATTCCTTCAACCTTCGGTCTAGTGCTACCATTTGTCTACAGGTACTAAACCTGTATTCCCTTGAAATGTTGTAAAAGCATTCACCTTCTACATATCAATCGGTTCACTAAAATGAATCCTTATCTGAACTAATGTTTTTCATTTGAAAACTTAGCACACCCTTATCGATAAATTGTTCCCATGGTTATGTTCCTTTAAGGAACTAATTGACCTATTTATAAAATTCTATTGTTCCTTCATTTGCTTGTCTTTCATAAATTCTTAAATAAATCGTTAATGAAAATTGTTAATTCAAAACACTGAATAATTTACATACTAGATCCTAAGTGATCATACTATATTACTAAAAGTAGAAATCTTCGACTGATGTGGGTATTACATTAGACTCTGTGCACACAGGAAAGCCTACGAATAGGGTGAGTGTATTTGCCTTAGCTAGGAGTGGTAGTCCTAACCATGAGATTTGACCAGTCTTATGCTCTATACTGTTATGAGTGAGCAAGAAATAGCTGCCACTCCTCTATTTACACTGGGAAGCACACCGCTTCCAATACTGTGATTTTTGCTAAAATAAAATTATTGAATCCCAACTATTATTGTTCACTGCTAATGTATCCCAATTGTTATTGTTCACTGCTAATGTATCCTAAATGTCATTATTCACTACTAATTAATCCCTATTGTCATTGTTCACTATTAATAAGTCCCGACTGTCATTGTTCACTATTAATGAAATCCGACTATCATTGTTCACTACTAATTAATCCCTACAGTCATTGTTCACTACTAATAAGTCCCGACTGTCATTGTTCACTGTTAATGAAATCCGACTGTCATTGTTCGCTGCTACTAAATTCCGACCGTTATTGATTATTGATATTGAGTCCTGATTGTTATTGATCATCGAATTGAAACAAACTATTTTTTATCATCATATTGAATCTCGACCATTACAGATCATTGTCATTAAATCCTAATTGTATTGATCATTGTATTGAATTTCGACTGTTGTTGACTATCGTTATTAGATTCTGATTGTGTTTTCTACAGTAATATACCGAAATCCTAAAATTGACACTCTATTGCTATTGACCATCAAAAAATCTTCTTCTTCCACATTAGTACATTGATATCCTGATATTGAATCTCAATTCGTTATTGATCATTGTAAAATTGTTCTTCCACAGTTTCATTGGAACTTGGATGTTAAACCTAAATTGTTATCAATTATTTAAAAATTATTCTTTTAAATCATTATATAGGAAATTTGATAATTTTATTACTGAATCTATGTTCATATACTATTTCTTATTTATTATAAGTACTCACTGAGTTTTCGCTCACACCGCTACAGTGTTTTATTTCAGGTTTAGTAACGGACCCAGCAAGTGGATCTCAAGTATTTATTTCCACTTGGGATTACTTTGCTGAGAGTAAGGTTGTTTATAGCTTATTGTTTGAAACGAATCATTTAGAGCTCTATGAACTATTTTGGTTAGGTATTGTAATAATTAATTAAATTGAATTCTCTATATGATTTAGAAATTGTAAGGTCATATGATTAAGTGAACACAGAGATTAATATTTGATACAATGTAATATGGTTAACAATGATAAAATGTTGGGAGGATTTGTATTGGTTTATATGAAGTTGAGAGTATAGAAGTGCTTTATATGGAAGTGCCTCTTTGATGCAGGTTTTGAGCTTGAGGAATTGTTATAATTGCAGTTGTTATGCTGCCAAATTGGTATTGATTGTATTGTAATATTGTATAAATGGATTCTATGGGTTGTTGGTACCTTTATGGTTACCCATGCCCTAAGACCGTCACATCGCCAAAGGTGGGACGTGACAGAAGATTTGCTATTTTATTCATAACTTCTTCTTCTAAATTTAACTCTTGAATTCTTTGTTTAATTTACAAAATCTTGATGTATGACCTTTTTTACCACGTTTAAAACATGTAACATCCTTTAAGTTAAGATTGGTTCTATGTTTAGAACTGGAACTTGACTTTCTGTAGGATTTTTTAGATTTATAATATGGTTTAGAAGTTGAAGGTTTTTTGTAATAAGCATCATTTGATTTTTTATGATAAGTTTCATTTCTAGGTTTAGAATGATACTTATAAGATTTACTGGATTTCCTATATGGTTTCTTGTTACATTGACCATTACAGGATGTGGATGGATTCTTATATGGGTCAAATTGTTGACAAAAACTACTAAGTTCTTGTCTGGTCTTTTTCATTTCCCATTTAAGATGTTTTTGTAATTTTAAGTCTTGACAGATTTTAAGACCTTCTTTTTGGGTTAAGATAATGAGCCCTCCATAGGTCAATCTATCATATGGAATAGGGTAACCAAAGGTTTTCTTAATTGTATTTCTAACTCTTTCTCTCAATAAGATAGGTAATCTTGCAAGGAATTTTTCTTTCCAAAAAGGTTGGTTATAATCTTCTCTAAGCATAACACTGGTTAAAAATGTATTTTTATATGTTTGAAATTCACTTAGTTTTTTACATCTAAGATTACTGAGTAGTTCAACATTTTTATCTTTAAGATGTGAATGATCTCCAATAAAATGTAATGAAATGGTAAGGATTAAGGTAGCAACAACATCTTGAATTCTGTTACCTTCTTCATCAAAGATAGGAGTTCCATCTTCAAATGTTTGGGTAGAATTTAGGATTTCTAATTATTGCTGGGGTGTTAGATGAAAATCCCACCATCCCTTTAACTGACCTAAAAATCCTACAATCATGAGCTCTGTAATAGCTCTGTCAGGAGTTCCTGTTTGTGTTTTATATGCATTTGCAGCCATGGTCATTTGTTGTAATAGACTTAGAATATTGTAGTCTGTCATTCCATCTAAGTTCCATTCATAGACGAAAGAGGCATTGAACTTAAATTGTGTAAGAATATTTGGTTTATGTTTTGTGCCTATGTCAGAAGCTGTAATTCTTGGTATATTTGTTTGCCAATGTAATTTATTTACTAGTGGATTAAGAGATGAACTTGATGTTTCTTCATCAGTGTCATGTTTGGGGTTTTCGTTTAGAACACTGACATTTCTAAATTGGTCAGGAGGAGTGTCAGGTACAACCAATCTGGAGGTTCCTAAGGAAGATGAATCAATCTTACTCAATTGGTCCCTAATGGCTTTAATGAATTCTAGTTGATGACTCTGTAATTCTTGCTGACTCGATTTTGAAATTTGAAAAGGCTTAAACATTGGATTTTTAAGCTTTTTTTCTCTTTTGGAAGTTTCATTAGAGGAATGTACTTGGGAAATAATAGACTTAGAAATGTGAGTTTCTATTCTGTTTAATTGTTTCCCTATTGTATGTAAATTTGAATTTGTAAAATTATTCTGTTCTACAACTCTTCTGTCAGTATCATTTTGGGTTGTAGTTTTAAATGGAACTGTTACAATATCAACATCTTGATGTGAAAATGTAATTTTCCTGGTTGGAGGATGTTCAGACTGGATTATTCCATTTTCTATTTTCCATTCAGGAAGTTTGTTTCTTATTGTAACAGAGTTTATATTTTTTGAATATGGATATGAAATATTATTTTCAGATGCATAAATTTCAAAACAATCAAATAATAAAATATGTACTTTGTGTAAAAGAACAAAATCATAAAATTTCTTTTGTTCTTCTTGTCTAGTATCCAGAAAATTTTTAAAAAACCAAAGTCTCTTTTTTGTGTTACTAGTTGAATAAAAATCTTCATGTAATAATTTTTTATTTACTTCAAATTCCCTTTCCAGAGCATTACATTCATGGATAATGTTTTGGGTTATTTGGGAAGCAGTAGGTGAAGTAGGTAAAGATGGATCTTCTTCCTATTCTTGGCCTATAGGTTGAGGTTCTGTATAAACAAGATGAGGAATAGATGTAGAGTAATCTACATTTTGGAAATTAGTTGGAGGTATAATTTCTAAGGTAGAGTACCTTGATTGTATTGGTATGTCTGAAGTAGAATACTTGGGTTGGATTCTGTTTGGTTCCTGTATATTTGGTTGTGTATAAGGAACATGGATAACAGAGGGTAATTTAGATAATCTTCCTAAATCAACGGTTTCAGATGAGGAAGCTGTGTCTGAGTATCAGGAACTAAAAGATCTTATATCAAAAGTAAGTTTGACCTTTCCATCATTAAATTTAATAATTTTAGATAAATTAATGTTTGGTTCAATTGTTTTGGAGGTTCAGGTTGAGAAACACCTTCTAAAATCCAATCTTCTGGTAGAGTTATTTCGTTCCATTGTATGGATTTAGGAACAATTGTGTTTGACTTAGTTAAGTCTGTTTGTAATAGCAAGGTTTCTCCCTTTTGAGAATGGAATTTATGTTTGGTTGCAAAGGCAGAGATCATAGCTTTGTAATGTATTTTAAACATTAACACCACTGGAATTGATCCTTCGAGCATTTTGTAATTATGAGTTTTAATTTGTAAAATAATACTTGATAAAATATTTTTATCATTTAATGAAACAATAATATTTGGATAATAGTCAAACAAGATAGGTCCTCTATTCAGACTGGACTCAATTGAGTTGAGTAAGGAATCATGGAAATTTGTGAACCTCGCATCTCTAAGGACTGCGAGAATAGATGTGTCTAGTCCTTCTCTGGTAAGAGGTTTGATTCCTAACTAGACCAAGCCAATGTGAATGTACTCAAAGTTTTTAGCTTTATGTTGTTGTAATGATTTATGGGAAAGAAGATGTATTGTTTCAAATGGTTTTGTAATTTGAATGTCCCTTTCCTCTATTTTAATTGTAAAATTAGATTTGAAAATGTTTAATTTACTTGATTTATAAATTTGGTTTTGTTGTACTTTGGGGATTTCCCAATCATCAATGGATTTTGAAAAATTTTCAATAGTAATCTCTTCACTATTGATAATTCTTTTAATTTCATATTCCTTTGAATTGGAAGATGTAGAAAATGATGATGTAATTCTACAAAGAAATGTATCCATAATGTAATAAATTTTTGAAAAGAAAATCAAAAAAAATTTTCTCCGGTTACACCTAAATTATGCCCACAGAGTTTACTGCCTCTCTTTAGGACTTACGACTTAGCTATTCAGGTTAAGTGGAATGAAAATATTATTCCTATTTCTAAGCAAACAGATATTACAAAACAAATACACCTGCAAAGCAGAAATACAATTATAACAATTTTACACAACAATCTTCTCAATTCCTTTATATATATATACGCAACACAATTTTTAAACTAAATTTCTTTTTTAAGATTTTTCTATAGGCGTAGCCTACTGGTCTTCTCATGTAATCAACAATATACTACCCCACTAGGCTCTGATATCATACCCCCATAGGGTCTATAATATATATATATATATATATATATATATATATATATTGTTCTTATACAAATATTATTTTTTAACTAAAGCAATAATAAATTAATTATACAAACTAAATCAATGCAGAAAAATAAATAAAATTATTATAAACTCATTTAACTAATAAATTACATTTTGATCCCTAGAAAAGAAAATAACTACACTTTAGTCACTGAAAAATTACACAATGATTCAAAAATTACAAAACATTGGCATCCGTGCCATCTTTTTCCCTCCATGCCATCGATCTATCACTAACAAACACAAGATTTAAATCATAAGATGGCAATAAGCATGGAACCTATGGATTTATAGAAGCCAATAAGCAATAAAAACACAATAACAACAACAATCACTAAGAAAGGAAAATAAAATCAAAGAAGCAGAAAAAGAAAATTAAAAAAAAAATCGAATATAGAGGGAAAAAAGGAAGAGAAAAGCTTAGCTTTTGGAAGCCAATCTTCATGTATGAAATTTAAGTAAATAATTATATTCTCCTGAAAAAAATCAAGATTCTTAAAATTCTTAAAGCAAAAAGTATTTTTTTTAATTTGAACATAATATGCATATTTTGATAAAAGATTCTTAAAATAAAAGAGACTCTGATTAATTAAGATTTAGATTTGCAAACAAATTAATCCAACCTTCTCCAGTAGGTTAGTCAAAAATTGAGATCAGAAAAATAAAAATCAAAGATAGTAAATTATACGCTTCACTCTTGTATAGCTCATGTATATATATTAATAATTGCAAGTGCACATAATTAACCATTTTGAAATTGCAAACCTTCTCTAAATCAGATGCTTCAAAAGTCAAGAGCTTCATGTCTTTAACTACAACCAAAAAGTTTCTCATGTTTTCAAAATACTGAATTGCACATTGTGCTGCTCCTTCTGTTGACTGCACTGTAATTAATGGATTTTCTACCACCTATACAAAAATCACTTTAAAATTCAAATATTGAAATAAATAAATAAATAATTGAAAAGTTTAGACACCGATGATGACAAATTAATACAGAATACTAATATGCAGAGTTGGTAGCTAAGAGGTAATTGCAGCACCTTGAGGACAACATCAGGATTGACTTTGTTGAGGACATTGTAGAGAATAAGACCATTTCTAAGAGCAAGGCAAAACTCTTTCTTAGATGGTTCTTTGGGTAGAGTAGCTGATGCACCTTTGTCCATTTGCCTTAGTCATTCTGCTGCTTGGTATCTCCTTGAAGCTAACTCACATATATAGTTATTTTTAAGACACGAAATTATAAGTTAAATTTATTTATAAAAACAAAGAAAAATTACAAAATAACAAATTGAGAATTTCTGAAAAGCTTGGAAAGACCATATACTTGAATAACCCTTTTTTGTTTCATAAATTCATTTATTTTATCAAGCAAATTTTAATGTGTGATATTTTAATTAAAACTTTGAATCCTTATTTCATATCAAATTTTTAGGATATATAAATATTTTTTTTCAAGATATCAAATAAAAAGCAAAGCTACCAAAAGGCTTTAGTCAACCCCTAAAGTTCCAGAAATACAAAACTCAGTGAACATAAATTGTTTGGATGCCTAGAAAGCTTAGGAAAAGAAGGTATTTATTAACAAAATTAAGAAAAAAAAAAGAATGAAAAAAGAGGAAAAGAATGAGAAGCCATACCAAACCAATTGCAAACTAAACACGCATATGGACTTGGAAAATCAAGGACAAAAATTTAAAATAAAAAAAAATCAAAACTGTAACAAATTTTTTTTCAAAAAAAGGTAAGACTAAAAAACAGAGTACTATCATCAATATCTGATTGGAAATTAGAATATGTAAACCTATCTATCCTCAAATCACTTCCTCCATATATCAAAACTAAATCCTTAGTTTTTCTCAAGTACTTAAGGATAGCTTTGACTACATTCTAATGATCTAATCCTGGATTGGATTGGTATCTGCTAGTCAAACTAACAGCATATTCGATATCCAGCCTAGTACACAATATAGCATACATTAGGCTTCCAACTGCTGAAGCATATGGAACCTTTGCTATATTTTTCATTTCTTCAGGTGTCTTGGGAGACATAGCCTTAGAAAGGTGGATACTGTGCCTCACAGGTAACAATCCTTTCTTGGAATCTTGCATGTTGAACCATTTCAACACCCTTTCCAAGTATTGACTTTGAGACAGTCCTATCATTCTTTTCGATCTATCTCTATAAATCTGAATACCAAGAATGTAGGTAGCTTCTTATAAGTCTTTCATGGAGAAAGTTTTGGATAGCCAAACTTTTACAACTGTCAACATACCAATGTCATTTCCAATCAACAAAATATCATCCACGTTTAAGACAAAAAAAGTGAGTGCACTCCTACTAACCTTCTTGCACACACAAGGCTCAGCTTCGTTCTTGATGAAATTAAACGATTTAATTGCTCCATCAAAATGATGATTCCAGCTCCTCGAAGCTTGCTTAAGTCCATAAATGGATCTCTTAAGCTTACACACTTTGGAACCTTCTTTAGATTCAAAACCCTTAGGTTGTTCCATGAATATGTCTTCCTCAATGTTTCC
>CATKHJ010084220.1:0-18846 GCA_949750685.1 Vernicia montana | reverse complement strand
CATATATATGAAAAATAATTAATTTTCTTTAAAATTATATTATTGAATATTTAATTATATTATTATTTTTTAAATATTAATTAATAATATATAAAACTTAATATAAATATGTATAATATTTTGTCAAAATATATAAATTATAAAGTTTTAACATTAATAAAATTATAAAAATATAAATGGAGATCCCCATTCCCGCCATGAATCCGATTCACTTTTGTCCTGACAATTTATGAGATGAAAATGAAAATCTCAAAACTCGCCTCGTTCGCCTCATTGTCATTTCTAATTTTATTGTACTTTATCTTCTTTCTTTGCTTTCTTTTATTTTATAACAATATATATATATATATATATATTGGAGTAAATCTTGCTCAAAATAGCCAATAGGTGTACACATCCATCAATGTGATAATAATATATAGAGTAAAAAATATTATCAATATTTTTTCACTAAAAAAAAAATAAACATACCTATCATATTAATAAAATATTTTTTCATCCATTAATTTAGATATATAAGATAAAGTCATGAGAATATGCTCATAGACCATGGTGTGAGCAAAAATGAATATATATAAGCCATATTAATTAAATATCTTTTTATTCATTAATTTAGGTATATGAAAAAAGGATAATCAAATGATATTTAAAAAAAAAAATTCTCATATGTAGAAGAGAAAGGAATAGCATGGACACATAACAAATACGTGAAAAGATAAGGAGATATTGTGGAAAAATTTTTAGGTGAATTAGATTCACCACGTCAGATTATGAATTATTAATGATGATCTAATATGTAAATGTGTTAATTACAATACACACCACATAATTTAAATAGTTAATTTTCATATTATCTTATGGGGTAGTTACTATTTAAAATGAAACATCATAATTGGACAGTTCATAATATGACGTAATGAATTAAGTTCACATAAAATTTTTTCGATATTGTGGCTCTGTTTTTTTATTTTTTTTTATTATGTAAATATGATTTTATCTTCCATATGCAAATTACGTGTTATAGAGTTGTACTGAGAAAGTGTGATTATGATTTATTACTTGTATTTTGTTCTTATGTACACCTAAAAAACTTCAAAACAGAGATCCTGAGAATCAAAAGATCTCAATTTCTAATTCCATAATGTGGTGGGCATTTATTCATAATTTATTTAGTTATTTGGATAAATATTTTTTAACAGTAACCAACTGTAATTTGAAATTGTGTATCTATTACTTCATTTTTTTTTCCCCCTTTTTCTCAAACACAAAACTAATTAAATTAAAGTCAATTAAAATTTTGCTATACATTTGAATATTTTCTTGTGGGTTTGAAATTTGCAAGGCTCTAAAAGCTTGAAATAAGAAAAATTACAAAGGAGATATACAATAAAGGGAATCACGTGATGTTAACATTACAATGTAAATTTTATATATGTCTCAATCAGTCAGTCAATTAATTTGTGTACCTTCACATAACAAGTATTAGTGGTTTAATTGGATCTTGAAACCTTTGCCAATTTTATGTTATGATGACTTTGACATAAAGAAAGAGAATATGAAAAAGCCAAAAAAAAAAAAAAAAAAATCAGTAGCCCCACTTTTCTTTTCCTTCTCTTTACTCAGAGAATTGAAGGGAATATACATATAACTCCACAAGTCCACATCAAAATATAATTTTATATATATAAACCTTAATTTCTCTAATCTCTTCCAATTGTCAATACCATAGTATAGAGACTAGAAAATTCAAGAAAGTGAAGACAAACCTAAAACCCTTTACTAATTAGATACTAATAGTAACAATAACACCCATAATACAATTAATTAATTAACTAAGTATACATTAATTATAATCTTCTCTTATGTACCCATCCAATACAAGCTTCACAATACACAAGTTGGTAGCAAGCAACTTGAAAAGAAGCCCAATCCTCTCTTCTGCATAATAAAATAAGAACAAAGAAAGAAAGAAAGAAGCTTTAGTAGAAAGTCAAAAAGAGAAGTCTACAATTAAAGAGTGAGCTAACTAACTAGCTAGCTAGATTAATAAAGAAAGAAAAAAAAGAAAGAGAGTAAAATTATGAATGATAAATTGATAATTATTAAAAAAAAAAAAAAAAAGTAAAAAGCAAGAAAAGAATTTGGAAGCAATGCCTTTTTGGGTTTTTCATAAAGGAGCTCTGGTGGGATTTTGTACAAGTCTTCATCAACAGGCTTTGGTGTTGCTCTGGTCATAGAATTAGCACTAGTTGGAGGAGGAAAATGACTATTTGGTGATTCTTTCGAGTTCCAATTTTCCTGTTTTTTCTCTTCTTTAACACGAGGGTGACGCCCTTTTGCCTGAAATCAATCAAATTATATATACATGAATTCAATTTCCAAAACCATAATTATATAAATATGTTCTAAAGTTCTTAAAAGAATTTGAAAGTATTTACATTTTCTTTAATTGTGAACTACTTTTAATGAATCTTTTTCTTTTTCTTTTCTTGTGTTCACGTTGCTCACTACTCTTTATGAATTATGGGCATGGGAGCTTGTAAAAGCAATACCATGATCGAAAACTTTAATACTATGTTTGGTAAGCTGTAATGTGCATTTTGATTACATTATATTATTATAGCGTACCAAACATAGTATAAGAACTTAAGAACAATATGAAATCAAGAAAATTAATTAATCTAAAATAAAAACAATTACCCTTCTGCGAGGAACAACAATCATGGCAGGAGTAACAATATCATTTTCATACAAATCACCAGCAACATATAAATCACGATCCTCAGAGTAACTATAACGAAGCAATCCAGCTTGCCTAGCCGATTCAAAGCACTGAGTGAAAGGCAAGTCATTGTTCCAGTCCCAGCTTCCAAAAGCCGGTACATGGTTTCTTGAATAATAATAATCCTGCATAATAACAAATATAGTTATATATATATACATTCAAGATTTCAAGATTTCAAGATTTCAAGATTTCAAGATTCAAGAAAGAGAAAGAGAAGCAAAGGAAAAACAGAGCGAGAAACAGAGGCTCACTTCCATGAGGTTTTGAAACAGAGTATTGTCAAGAGATAGTTAAGTGTGAGTTAGAATCTTGAAGGTAGACTTGAAACTTTGAAAGAGTATTTAAAATGCAATTTTCTTTCTTAGTGCTAAGCGTGGGCACAACAACAAGATTTAAAAGGAAATAGAGAGAGAATGTGTGAGGGATCCAAAGCAATTAAGAAAGCTTATAATAAGGGTAAAAAGAAAAAAAAAAACTCAGATTACGAAGTTTCACAGTAACAGACAGAGAGACAAAGAGGTGAGGCAAAGAGAGAGGGAGAGAGAAAAGGGAATTGAGTAACAAGGTAAGGTTACTTTTCTTTTTCTTTTTGAGGGGTTCTTTTAAATATATTCTTTAATAAATAACTTGCATCAGGGTTTTTGCATTTCTTTACCTGCTTTGTCGCTGATCGGATGTATATTCCAATGCATCATTAACAACATTAAAGAGAAAGATAGGCTTATTACAGCCTCTCTAACAGACTCTGTGTTTAAATTAAACACTTTACTATAAAGAGTCACATTAAAAAAAAAAAAAAAAAAAAAAAAAAACATTTTCTCTTCAAAATATAAATTAGAAAGATCATAATTAATACACTCTAATTTTCTATACATATTATTAATTGACATTATCTTTTTATTAGAGGGAAAATAATGAAATAAAAAAAGTGAAATATAATAAAAAGAAAAGAAGGAAAAAAAAATATTAAGACATTAAATGTTTATACGACAAAGTAAAATGAATAGCAAAATATAAAAAAATTTATTGAATTTGAGTAAAATTTTCTACTCTTTATATTTAAATATCAATCAAAATGCTTTTTATTAGACAAATTTTTTTTTTTAAATAAAGAGTACAAAATACTCTTAGTAGGTGGATTTACTCTTTATTTGTTTCATTAATATTTAAGTTATAATATCAACTAATAGCTTGTTGGGTGAGAGAGTATAAATGAAGTAAGAGAGAGAAAAAAATGAATAGAAGATTTTAGACATATTAAGTTATTTTTTTTATTATAATTAAAGTTATTTAATAAATTTTTTAATTTTTATGAAAAATCTTAAAAGATAATTAAAATAAAATGAAGATAATATATAATAATAACTGATTAAGTGTTACTCTTATAATACTTTAACCATTTTTAATTTTATTTGGTAAGTTTTTAGATACTAAAATTAATATTTAATTTCCTTAACAATTACATTCACTTAAACTTTAATTCATTAACTTAGAAGAGATTATGGTAAAGACATTTAACAAAAATAAATGTGTAAAAAAGAGACTCGACTGTCTATTAGAAAAAGGAAAATGAATTTTTTTTTCTTTTTTATAAAATTGATTTTTTCTTTTTGAATTTAGATTTCATTTATATAATTGTTTAATTGAATTTTTTTTTAATTTTATTTAGTTGTAAATTATGATTGATTATAGATTTATTTTTATTTTTATTTTTATAGTATTGCTTTATTCATTAAAATATGATAGGTTTTTTCCTAAAAATTATATAATTTGTTTTAATTAATAAAAAAATTGTGAAAATGACTTTTTTTTTTAAATTAAGTTTTTTCATTAATTTTTTTTTAATGTTTTATACAAAACTTAGATAATCATGTTAATAACTTATCTATTACCCTTGATTTGCTAAATAAAATTAATAATTTAACTGTTACACGTATAATTGTTACTCATTTAATAATTAAATTTATAATTATTATACTTTATATTTTTTAATTATGATACAGACGCACCCTAAGATTAGTTGGGATTGTTTTTTTCTTGATTCTTGGAGTGGTGTCTAACTGTCTACTATCCAAGCAAAGAAAAGAAAATTACAAAAGCCCATTAAGCTATATTGGTAGGTATAGGTATTGTTTTTGATACTTTTCTAACCCCACACGAGAGCATGGTGCTTTGAGCTAGTGAAAAATAGCTAAAGGCAATAGCAATAGCAATAGCAATAGCATAGAAGCATAGGTTTTCTAAAAGTAAAACTAAAAATTAATTGATAAGCAAATGACTAAAGTGAAGGGTCAACGCCCAACAGAAACATCAAAGTTGAAGAGAGCTACTGTTTAGTCTGTTTTTGCATATAATCTTAGAACTTACTTGCAGTGGCTATATAATATATAGGTAGCATGCAGGCAGCTGCTGAGCTGAAGGACATGTGCAGCAGAACAGAGAAGGCATGGCCTTTGGTCTTTGAAACTTATATTTTATTTGTAATTCTTGGGCCTTGAATTGTTCATGATTATAGTGGTGATGGTCATTCTGTTCATTCTGTTCACTCTTCAAAGTAAAACAATTGTTTTATCTGTCAGCGTTTAATTACTTTTTAATTTTTCTTAATTTCAATTTTTTTACATTTTAAATTCAAATTCCATATTAACTTCACATTCCAATGCTTGGATATATGTGCACATCACGCATGTCGGAGTTGGGTCGAGTCTCGATACAATTACTTATTACTCCCTCTGTTATTTATGAAGTTAATAAATAGTCTCAAATAGATTTGCCCATCATTTCAATAATTTTTTTCTTCAATAGAGGAAAATTGACAAATAAAAAAATAACATATTTTAGTGGAAATATTTTAACATAAATTTAATAAAATTACTCAAATGTTCTATTCACTAAAATAGATTTAAAACTTTAAAATTATGAGTTCTACTTTTAATTTTTACTTTTTTAATATATATATATATATATTATCATATCTAGTCGAATTTCATTTAACATATCTCAAATTAATCAAAAAATAATCGATCTTCGTCATACTAAGATTGAATTAAGTTTGGAGAAAAAATTCTCTATCTAATTTCATCTTCCTACTAAAACGAGTTTGTCTATTATCAAGCCTAATGTTTAGAGTAGTATTTATTAGAATATAATTGATTTATCAGTCGAATCGATTCAACTATAACCTGTAAATAAATACATATTGTTTTAATTAAAATATCAAATAAATAAAAGAAAATTATTACTTTTATATGAACTATAATTGACTCGTGCTGTTTAATTAAAAATTGTGAGATTCAATTATCACAATATATATATATATATATATAATTTAATAATTGATTTAACCTTAAATTTTTATTTTCCAGTTCATTGTATTTAGTCTTATTTTATTTTTAAATTTATATTTTTATGTGTTATATTTAATTTTTTTTATATCATAAAAATAATATATATAATCAAATTGAATTTAGGTCAAGTTCTTTTATTGTCTATTACCAATCAAAATTCAATGAGTTGAAAAATTCAAATTTTGTACCCTACTTATTAACAAATGAATTGGATAATATATGTCTTTATTTAGAGGCGGATAAATTGTCCACCCCTATTTCAAAGAGCCAAAGAGATTTTTTTTTTTTTTTTTTTTTGTGTTTTCTCATATTGTAATTTAATTATATTTAAATCTTAAATTTACTTTTTTTTGTGAGAACTAATCTCAAATTTACTTAATTTGTAAAATTAGTATCATTTTTATTTTATTAATTTAAATTTAAAATTTAGAATAATTAGATAATTTCTTATTATGCAATTCATTATTAAAAATAATTTTGATAAAGAAATTCAAGAAAAAAACATTATTTATATTTGTTAGACTAGCAAAGGAATGAATTTAATTCAAATATATGAAAATTTATATTATATTATATTATAATTTTATTTTGGGTAAATTATTATTTAATCCTTATATTTTGACTTGATTAACACTAAGATTCATTTATTTTAAAAAACTAACGAATGTATTCTTACATTTTTATTCCATCTCACTCTTTGGTTTACAAATTTCGTTATTTTTTTTTAAATTAAAAATTAAAAAAAAATAAATTTAAAGATGAAAATACCCTTATTTTTACTGCTACTCACCCTCCCTCTTTTTGTTTTCACTCTATCTCAGCTAAATTTTTATCTACCCATTCACTCATGATTTTTCACAAATCCATTTGATCCATTCATAAATCGCGAGCTCGAGCTTTATCGCCATTGCCAGCACCACTCTATCCTTCAAATCGGAATCTCGCGCCATCGTCATCTTGTTGTTCCTTTGTACCTTATGCTTTGCCAGTGGTGATCATAATCAGTTGGTTTTGGATCATTTTCTAGGTACTTAGTGTGAGTTTTTAGTTGATTTGTTAATTTTTCTTTTGTTGCCTTGATCGATCGTGATTGATTTTGAATTCATGGTCCAACTTTAGTGCTCTTTTTCGCTCTCTTTTTTTGTGTGTTCATGATCTATTTTCTGTTGTCTTGGTTCTAGCTTTGTGGGTTTGGAGGAGCCGGGAGGTGGGAATTGTACTGGCGATAGTGGCTTTGGGCTTGGACATGGTTTGGGTAGTCACGGTGGCGGAAGTGAATTTGGCTCAGGTACAAGATATAGAGATGATGATTGCTTGGCTAGAGAAGATCATTGCCTGAACAATTTTTTTTTATTTATTTCTTTGTATTAAATACAAAATTGGTAGCAAATAAAAATCGCAAAATAGGTAGAAAATTAATTTGAACAATTTAAATTAAATTGATTTGAATTTTAATTGAAGTTTATTATCAATTTTCTTTTATGTTATTTGTTATATATATATATATATATGGTGTCATTTCACATACACTCAATAGAAAAAACACAAAAATATAGACATAATGAGCAAAGAATGAGATAGAATAAAAATATAAAGATGCATTCATTAATTTTTTAAAAATAAAATTTAGAGATTAAATAATAATTTTATCATTTTATTTTTTGGTTTCTACTGCTGTGTGAGAAACATTTATTCGAGGGAAATAATAAAGAAAGAAAATGTTAATTGGAGTGGCATTGGCAATGGAAGTAGAGAAGTAGAGAAGGGTGGGACTGGGGGGCACAAATCCAGAAATTTCAGTTCTGTTTTCATGGAGATTCTAACCAATCTGTTAAAGCCTCAAAACCAGAGCCCAAAATAAAATAAAAGAGAAATAAAGGAGGAAGAAGGGCCCTCTCCACTGATATAAATGCCATGACCAAACGTGAGCTTCTTCTTTATTCTTCATATTTTGTCGTTTACATCACCTTATATATATATATATATATATATATATATATATATATATGTGGCTTTTTCAATCACTTGTATTTTCAAAATAAATCACAAATACTGTTGCTCATCTTTTTTTAAATGGTTTTGTTGGAACCATAATTGTAGTGGATATACCCTCAAATTATTGGGTGTTTAATATTGAATTAAAATCGTTTCATAATAATAATCATTTTAGGAGAATACACGTATATTAAGAAAATTATTAAATAATTTTAATTTTAATCGAGATTGATAAATATATTATTATTTTTCTCTCACCAAATAAGAGAAAGCATACGAAATATTTGAGTTAAAAATGAAGACAAAGTTAGAAAAAAGCTAATAAATAATATATTGAACTCCTAAAACGACAAATAAGTTGGAAAAACGATAAATATTTTAATATATATATTGAAACTCTAGTCGGTTCAATTTGAACTAAATTTTTTTTTGTTAAAAATTAAATCGAACTGAAATTTAATTTGATTTGTCATATTTAAAATCGAACCGAATTGATGTACTGAAAAAATTAAATCAAACTAAATTAAACTAATTAATTTAATTTTTCAATTTTAATTCAATTTTGCTCTCTCTATGCTTTAGTAGACTAAAGGATGGTGGTACTTGAGGCTAAATTTCAATAAGTGGAGGAATCATGATTTGGTGGAGAATGTGAAGCTGAAATTAATGAGTCTAACTACTTATCAGTTACTATAAATACAAAAAGCCTCCAAGGGAAAAATCGGCAATCAATACACAAATCAACAAGCAAACAACAAACTAACTCAACCTCTAAATTTTTTATCCAATTTCTGTCAATTTTCCAAGCTTTTAAAGCTTTTGTCATTTACTTTACATTTCTCTTTTGTAATTAATTTATTTACATTTACATTAATACAAAATCAATTCTATTATCCTAAGTCTTTGGTTTATTTTGTGATAGTTGAAAAATTTGCATTCAGGTTATCCAACTTCTTTGAGAGATTTAAGATTCCTTAGTTTTTTTCGCTGCCATTTGATAGAAATCAGATATGAGTAAAACTCCTAAAAGTTTATGGCACGCTTAATTTTACTTAAGCCGAAAAAGGGCCACAATAGGTTTAATAGTGAAATAAATAATTATTTAAGGTCTTATTTGATTAGCTGTTAGCTAATAGCTGATTATTGTTAAGTATTCTTTCCATTCTTTTTTATTTGACGTTTTTTTAATGAATTTTTTTTCTTCAAAATATCTGTCACTTTAGGAAATCAATAAGACTATTTTTTTTTCAATTATATCATTATCATCTATTTTATAATTAATACACATATTATTCATTACCTTATAATTAATAAGGATAATTTAATTATTTTATTTTTAGAACTTAGTGTAATTATTTATTTTTTAATTTTTGTGAAATAACAAAAAATGACAATTAAAAAAGAATGAAGGGAATATTTGATAAAATTATTATTAACAGTTGTTATTAATATGTTTAATGACCATTAAAAATAAATATTAATATTTAACTTTTTTTTATGAAAGAGAATATTACATTTCATTATTTTAAAATTTAAAACAATGAAATGTAATTTTGCTGGCTGTTCTAATTAGAGACATAGACATTATATATAATTTAAAATACAATAGGTTATGTAATTTTATTACGTGCAAATTAACACAGTGGAGAAAGAAAAACATGAGCATAAAATTTTTGACACAATAAATAAATAAACATTAAATTTATTGTTAAAAAACGTAAAATCTTTTTTTAAATAAATAAGAATTGTTTTAAAAAACTCCAAATTGGATCTTTTGTAAATAACAGTTGTTTGACTACCTAACATCTAAAATATATAAACTTTGGTTGGTTTAATTTTAATCGAATTTTTTGAATAAAAATTAAACCTAACCAAAATTTAATTTGATTTGAGAAAATTAAAACGAAACTGAACCCATATTTTTTAAATTCTCAGTATGCCACATTTAATAAAAAAAAAAATGGTTCCAATTATGAAATAGACCATTGAGAAGGCCTTTATGGTAATGAGTTTTGGCACAATTAGTAAGGGCCAGGTGCCTTGTTGGTTTCTAGTGAGGCCCTTTCACTTTGGGCGTGAGAGGAACTTTTTTTTTTTTTTTTTGCCAAAGGCGTGAGAGGAACTTGAACTAGATGTCATTTGTATATTATAATGCTTAGAGATAATTTGATTTAAATATATTTACCGGTAATTAAATTCAAATGATATATATATATATATATATATATATATATATATATATATATATATATATATATATATATATATATGAGATTCAAACTTAAGTATATTGTTAGGTGATATTCATATATATATATACTTTACCAATAAATTATATCAATGTGTAATTACAGTATAATTTCGATAAATTAATACTCCATAAATTAATAATATTAATTAAATATTATTTTTTGTCGGTTCTGACTTGAGATTAATGTGGTAAATTAATAATTTGCTAAATTTATGAGATAATATATTTTAAAAAAAAACACATATGTCCCATTTGATATATAAATTAATAATCTCCTTATACATCAAAATTATATATATACATTTATTAAAAAAAATTATATATATACATACTTGACTCAATTAGCGTTTGTGATATTTTATATTCTTTTTACTATTAAATATAAAATTTTTTGCTTGACTAATTAATGTTTGTGAAGTATATTAATTAAGTATACATCAAATGTAATTTTAGTTTGTTGCAAAAATGGAAAAATTCTTAAATTTTATTTAATAAGATTAATTACATTTATGAACTTATTTTGGTTAAATAAATACATAAAATAATGATAATTCGTAATTTGGTAATTAGGTAATATTCATATAATCACAATACAAATATATATTAAGTTCAATGTTTTAGAAAAAAAAAATACCTTGATAAATTAATTTTTTATATTAATTAATGTATAAATTAATAAATTATTAATTTATCTATTAAATAATATATTGATTAATTAATAAATTTTTGTAGTCCCAAAACTATTAATTTATAGAGGCTTAACTGTAAATTCAAATTAAATATCTTAATTAGAATAATTATAATTTTTTAATTAAGATATATATATAATAGCATAACTTTTTTTCTTTTTTCAAGTTAATATGTCAAATAAATACTCTCTCTATTTCTTTTTGATTGTCGTTTTTTGATTTTTTTTTCAAATTATTTGTCATTTTAAAAAACTAATAAGATTTTAATTTTTTTTTTCAATTTTATCCTTATCCTTATTAATATTTATTATTTTATAATTAATGCATATATTATCCATTACTTTATAACCAATAAGAATAATTTAGTCATTTTATTCTTGAAACTTATCGTAATTAATTATTTTTTAATTTTTACGAAACAATAAAAAACAATAATTAAAAAGAAGTGAAATGAGTAATATTTTGAACATTTTAAATTACGGAAAATTAGTCTGTCAAAAAACAAATCATCATAATTAGAAAGTTGCCACTAATTAGGACTGCACAAAAATTAACCAAACCAAATTGATCTAATTCAATTCAAACCAAAAATCATGGTTTAGATTGTTTCATAATTGGTTACGGTTTAAAAATTTTTATAAACTAAATTTTTGGTTTGGTTTTGGTTTTAAAAAATGAAAATCCAATTAAACCGAATCGAATCAATAATATAATAAAACTATATATTTTTTAAATATGTATTTTACTAATATGCAAATTATTCTTTAAATTTTTTAGAAATTAAAGATATTTACTGAATTTCTATATTTTAGAGAATTTTTATGTTGTTATTTTGATCCTGCTAATTTCTTAGAGAATATTTTATTCTAATTTAAAATTTCAAGTACACAACCTGAAGTTTATTTATTTTTTAATTTTATAGTATTAAATAGGTTGATTGTTATCTAATAATATGATTTTATTTTAATGTTTGTTAAATTTCTATGATCTCTTCAATTATTTTATTTTATTTATTTTTTTACTTTTATTAAACCGACCAAACCGAATCCAAATAGTTTTTGTTTTGATATTTTTTAGTATTACTTGGTTTGGTAAAAATCGATTTTATTGATTTGGTTAAAAACATTTATTTTAAATCGATCAAACTGAACCATGAACACCCCTGCACTAATTATTTTTTCTTCCTCTTTTAATAGTAAAAAATTAAAATTATTATAATGAGAGTTTAAGGGTATTATCATTAGCCATTAGCTTAAATATATTTAGAAATAATTTTTCGAATATTAATTTTTTTTTGAAATCTTTCGAATATTAATTTAAAAATTAAACTTTGATCTATAAGGTGATGTACGTATTTGTCAAATGAGCCAACTTTATCCAGGTTAAAAAAAAAAAAAAAAAGAATTACAGAAAATGCAAAAGAAAATCACTCTCCAACACTAATTAAGACATACAATTAATGCATAAACAAAGCTTAATTAATTTGTAAAATATTTCATGTTATTTTGCCAAATCAAAACAAGCAAATTAAAAGTTAAAACACACAAAAACTATAATATAATATAATTAAAAAGTACAACAACAACAACAACAACAAACCTTAATTAGTTAATTAATTAAGAAAAGTTTTTTAACATAGTGCATGGTCTTTAATTAATTAAATCAAGTCTCCTTCTTCAATATCAGCTTCAGCTTCTCCTTCATCATCAAAAGAAGCTATTGGTTCATCATCACCAAGAATTGGTGACCCTGCAAATTTCTCCTCTGTATTTTCTTCTTTCACTTCGTTTTCTATTTCTTCTTCTTCTTGTTCCTCTTCTTCTTCTGCATCCGCCTCATGCACTACCACTTCCGTTTCTTCACTGCTCGCCGGTTTTTCTTCAACAAAAGGAGTTTCTTGCGTCAGTTTTACAGCTTGCTCGTCAGTCACCTCTTTGACGGATGCTTCTGCCTGAAATTTCAGTTACTCTATTATTTAAATTTCAAACAAATACTCGACTACGCGATTACTGATTTATATATTACTCAAGCGTAAGCATGTTATCTTGTTAATATTATATATTTATATCAAAATAAAATTTTAACAGAAAGAATAGTAAAAATTTAAAATTTTAATTTCTTATATATATATATTTTTTATATTAGGGAAATTCAATGGACCGAAATAACATTATAAACTACACAAGAGAGAATAGCTCTCCTCTTTAACATCTCTCACCAAATTAATGAAAATCAAAACCTCTCGTTTCTCACACTCTTGAAAAAATGAAAATTTTCTTATATTGCATGATATAAATATTTAAATGATTTAAGATATTATATTTAAATAAAAAAAAATAAAACATTCGTACACACACCTGTACCGATGCCATGGAGAAAGTGTTGAGAAAATCGAGAAATAAGAGGAGATTAATAGTAATTTAGGGTTTAAAAGAGAAAGCAAGTAGGCATTGAGGTTAATTTGAAAGGATCTTAACTCTTAAGGCCTATTTATAATGCAGGGAATGGTTTCTATATGTTCCCTGCATTGCTTACACAAAACTTGCTACTCACAAAAGTGGAAGGGAATTATTTATAGAATTTAATTTTCAATTATTCAATGGAAAATTGGGTGAGCTTTAGGCATAAATTTTCTTTTTCATGAATCTTTCTCTCGGTCTAATGGAATATAAAGATTTTACATCGAATAAATATAAAATATATCTTTACTTTTATAAGTTTAAACTTAAAAGTTAATTAATTAATTAAAACTCAAAATTCAAATAAACATTTGTGTTTTAAATCTTCTAAGCTCCATCTAAATGCACCGTAAAGTCATTAAAGAAGTAAAAAAAAAAAAAAAATCTTCATGTGCACCTTTGCAAACATTACAATATGTATCACATTTTTTTCAAACAAAATATATGTGATATTTGAAATTCAATAAGGATGTGTTTGGATGCATGGGTTTAAATTTGAAATTTAAATTTGAAATTTCATATTTTAAATCTATAAATTTATAAATTTTTTGTTTGGATAGTGTTAGAAATTTGAAATTTTATATTTGAAAAAAAAAATAGAGATTTTAGATTAAAAATGGAGATAGTAGATTTGAAATAATAAGGTAAAAAAAAGTATTTGAAATATTAAGTTTTTGAACAGTTTGATTTCACTGGGGATTTGAATCAAATTCAAATCCATTTAATCTTAATGATCTAAATAAGGAATTTGACTCAAATTTAAATTCAAAATCCAAATCCATATCATCCAAATGGATTATAAAAATCCTTCAGAATAAAATATAATTTTTTAGCTATTAGTTATCTCCGTAGGTACAAAATTGAATCTTACTTTTCATTTTTTTTAAAATAAAATTGGTTTTGCCTAATAATTAATTAGTGCATGGTTGGTGTAGTATTGATATTAAAAATTAAAAATCTTGCTACTAAACTTCAAGGGCTAGTCCAATTTACCATGTAAGTTTGTATCTTATTTTATTGATCATTACTAAATTTTAAATTCTGAGGTTGGATTATATGAAAAGCTTATCTTTTGTGAAAATTTTCCACTCTCAATGTGAGTGGTTTTCATCTAATTAGATCAGAAATTAAATTTAAGTGGTATTTGATAAAACTAAAAATTAAGTATTGAATTTTAAGAGTCGAATAAGATAAATAATATAATTTTTAAATTGTAAAAATATTTAAAAATTTAATCATTTGTTGCATATAGTCCATATTTTAAATTAAAAATTTTGATTTATCATTTAAAATAATTTTTAACTTAATTGAAACTTTTAAAACGTATTTACTAAATAATTAAAAGCTATTAAGTGTTAAAAATTTTAATTTTAAGTAATTAATGGTGTTATCAAATACTATCTTAATATAATACAAAACAAATTAATCCATACTATATATTATTAATACAATATAAATATTGATAAATTTTGCTAATAATTAATAGGTGCTTTCTCTTTTTAAAAGAAAGAAACTTGCCAATAAAGTACCCTATATTTAGGATTTAGGAATCCTCAACACATTATTAATGAAAGAGGGTTGCCTTCTTATTTAATGCAGAAGCATAAATGAAAGTAAGAGATAAACATTCAATAAAGTGCTAATTTAATACTCTCTCCGTTTTACAATAATTATCATTTTAAAAGAATACACTTAGATTAAAAAAATAATAAATTAGAAATAATTTCAAACCAAATATACTAATATACCCTTAATTTGTTTTTCACCAAAACTCTACTAATAACACTAAGTCAATTAATGTTAAGGGTAAATTTAGAAAAAAAAATCAATTAATGTTACATTGGGTTTGTAAAACGACAATTATATTGAAACAAAATCACTTTTCTAAAAAGACAGTTATTGTGAAACGGAAAGAGTATGTAATTTATTAAGTTATTAATCTTTTAAATTATTATGTGTTAAATTTAAGAATTAAATTTTAATACATCTTAAGTTATGTACTTAAATGTATGTAATTCAAAACTACGCAAGTTAGTTCTTCTTGTAAGCCTATATAAGGCCATTCAAAAGCTAATGAAGACATGCCAAAATTTAAAAATTTTCTTGAGTGAGTTTCCTCTCTAATTCTTTTATTTCTTTTTAGTGATTCCTAAGGATTGTAAGTTTATTTGTATCCTTGGTTTGGCTTACCAAAGTAGTGTCTTTAGCCACATTTACCATAGTTGGGTTTTTCAATCTTGCCACAATCGATTATCATTATTTGTCCCTACATCAGTTGGTATCAAAGCCACTTTCCAGTTGTTTAGCTTCTGGCACTGTATCTTTGGAGACATAGGTGCCCCTTGGTGGTGAACAATCTTGCGGAGTTGGAGCTCGTTGCGAGGACTCAAAGTCTAGAATAAGGAGAGTATGATGCGGGAAAAATCCCACATTGGACACTTATAAGTGGATGGGCATCCTTCTTTAACAAGCCAGTTTTCTAAGGTGAGTTCTACCTTGTACTTACGGTGTCAGTTGGTATCAGAGCCTTTGGCTTGTGATAACTACATCCAACACATTGTTACACCATTATCTTTACCACCTCATTAGCATTCCCTAATTTTATTTACAATAACCATGCCACCTAGACGTCAAAACATAGCTCGCCAACATGAAATTGAGATGGAAGGATTGCGACGCCAAATCCAAGAACTAAAACAACAAGTTGAGGTTCTGCAAGGCCATCAAAGTAAAGGTCAAATTGAGAAACAAGAGGATAGTGGTGAAGAAGTTAATCCTTTCCATGATGAAGAGACATCTTCATCAGAAGAAGAAGCTCCTTATCGTCACCGAAGACCAATTGTCCAACTATCACGGGATCTAGACATCAAAATTGAGATTCCTAACTTTGAAGGATGCTTACAACCTGATGAGTTTCTTGATTGGTTACATACCATTGAATTGGTCTTTGATCTCAAGGACATTCCTGATGATAAGCGTGTTAAGCTTGTTGCTATCAAGCTCAAGAAACATGCTTCTAATTGGTGGGAGAATTTAAAGTGTCAAAGACAAAGAGAAAGTAAAAGCAAGATTCGAACTTGGGAGAAGATGTGTCGAGAGCTTACACGTAGGTTTTTTTCTAAATACTATCGTCAAATAGACTTTAATGAATTCCATAATCTACGTCAACGTGCCTTGACTATAGAAGAATATACTATGGAATTTGAGAAATTACTTATAAAATGTGACATCCATGAACCAGAAGAAAAAACCATTGCTAATTATCTTGGTGGCTTAAATAATGAAATTGCAGACATTGTACAACTCCAACCCTATTGAACATTGAATGATGTTATTCGACTAGCAATTAAGGTAGAAAAGCAAAGATCAAGAAAGAATCTTGGCAATTCCATTAAAACCAAGCAGAATACTCCTAATCGGGGAAATCAAACTTCAAAATTCTCATCTTTGACAAAGGCAAGTTCCTCGAAATAAGTTCAAGGGTGATAAGAATATCAGCTCTAGTTGACCTGCTAATTCCAGTGCAAGGAAATGTTTCAAATGCCAAGGATTTGGGCATATTGCTATAGACTGCCCAAATAGGAGAATTGTGTCTTTAATAGAAGAAGTAGATGACAACACTTCTGATGAACAAGATCCATCGCAATTTGATGAGGAAGACGAAGAAGTTGTTTATGCTGATCATGATGAATCTCTTATTGTGCGTCGAAGCCTTACTATTGCCTTGATGATTGAAGATGAGAGTTGGCTTCGTCATAATATTTTCCAAACTCGTTGCATTGCAAAAGGAAAAGTTTGTGATGTCATCATTGATAGCGGGAGTTACAAAAATATTGTTTTGAATTACATGGTTGAAAAGCTCAAGCTACACATCGAGGACCATCCTCAGCCTTACAAATTACAATGGTTGAGGAAAGGAAATGAAGTGAAGGTCACTAAACGTTGCCTTGTTCAATTTTCAATTGGAAAAGGATGCTTGCCACTTGTTGTTAGGACGACCATGGCAATGTGATCGTCATGCTACTCATGATAGCTACAAGAATACTTAATTCCTTCACTAAGGATGGTGTGAAAATTAAAAATCTAATATAAACTCAATTGAAATAAAACTCTAATATAAACTCATATGGTGGAAATGACACTTTTTATATACTTACTATATTTGAAAAAAATAGTTAAAATTTATTTATAATATAAAAGGATAAAATTTACATTTTAAGAAAAAATTAATGACAGTCAACTTACAATGTGTATTAAATACTTTAAAAATATAATGGGAGTGTGGGAATAATTTAGAGGAGTGAGAATAGTCCCACCCATAATTCAAATATAAGATCTTTTTAAAATTTGAAGTAATAATAATTGAGTTCTCTTTTAACTCTTTTTTAAAAAATGTTTGAAATTCAATTTTCTGACTGAAAAAAATTCAAGTAATATTTAAATCCACTTAATTTGGCAAGCTTTGCTTCTTCTTCTTCTTCTTCTTCCCTTTTTCCTTTTTTTTTTTTTTTTTTTTAAAAAGAAAAAACTAAGGGTCTTAAAATTCAATGGCATAATAAAGAGAACGTATGGCTAACTTGATAATTGCACAAAGCAAATTACTGAAACAGCATATGGTAAGGACTTGCAGCTTTTTTAGGTTACAAGAATTTCCAACTTTCAGTAGCCACATAAACATTTAAATTTGCCAACCATTTATTCCAAAAAAAATAATTTTCTTGAGCTAAGTGATATAGGTCTTTTTTTGGCCAAATTTCTTTATTTAAGCTTTTGTTTTTGTATTTTGTTTTTATGTTTCTTTTCATTTTTGGTAACTTTTTTCTTCTGATTTATTTTTAGTAGAAAGCTCTGTTAAAACACAGTTTAGGGCGTGATTCTAGTTATAATTAAACTTTCATAATTATGTAATTTGTTTGATTTTTTTTTTTTTTTTTTTTGAAAAAAAGTCAATATTTTGACTTTTAGAATTTTTGAGGGTTTTTTTTATATAACTTTTGTAAGCTTTAAGATTTGAGGTAGCTTATTAATAAATAATATATTTCTTTTTCTTTGAAAGATATTCTCTTTCAAACTTTTAGTATTTTTATTTTGAATCAACGAAATTTTAACACTTAATTGTTTGGTATTCATTTGCGAATCAAAATACTATTAGAAGGCTTCTGTTATGTCAATATGTGTATAAAATTGAGGTTTAGTATACTATTAAAGTTTGTACAATTACATGGAAAACTAAAATCTTTTTTGATAACTTGGAAGAAAATCAAAAGGAAGATAACAAACAAAAGGAATAAAGGCAAATGGTAATTCTAATTCATGCCAA
>CATKHJ010084149.1:0-21936 GCA_949750685.1 Vernicia montana | reverse complement strand
GGTTAGAGATTTTCTAACCAAGCTCAAATGATAAATTTCATCCTAAGGCTTAAATGAAATTGTCATTAAACCAAAAGGGTAAAATGGACATTTTCATTATTGCCTTAAAAGTGAAATAGCAACTCAATTCCAAATTGTCTTCTTTTAGCTAAACAAAAGTTGATGAGCTATAAAGGGGATTTGATGATTGCTTTTGCTAAGAGAGATAATCACTATTTATCATCTTGTTCAAGAAAAGATTAAGTGTTGAGAGAAAAAGAAAAAGAAGAAAAGTTCTTCTTATTTTCTTGTTCTTCATATCTAATCTTTTGTTCTTTATGAAATAACAAAAGTTTCTTGGAAAAAGTTGAGCAATCCATAGAAACAAAAAGAAATCCAAACACCGAAGGTTTGCCAAAAAGGTAGATCTTGATTTCATTTGGATAACCAAAGAGAGGAAACCAAGAACAACCAAGGAAACCAAAGGGAGTTTGAAAGATAAAGCTTGGTGTGGAAATTCTAGAGGTTTCACACTTGGGGAGCTCAAAAGAAAAGGAAAGACTTAAAGACTTTAGCTTCAAGAGGTAATACGATTACCACTTATTCTTTCTTTTCTTGCATATGTGTTTTACACATTAATTAAAGAGATTGCTTGAAAGTTTATTGGACCCAAAAAATGGGTGTTGTGAAATTTTAAAACGTTTGAGATTTCACCCACCGCATCGTTTTCCGCTGCGCTTGCGCCCAATATTCCTTCAAAGCCAAATCAAGATTTTTAAAACTTAAAACCTAGTTCCCTAGCTCAACTTGGTTCGAAGGCTATTGCCTTTATCCTTGGGTAAATTGATCAAGAATTAATGAATTGGTGTCAATTTGGGTTTTTCCTTAATTTTTCCATTTAAATAAATTAGGGTAGTGACTCCCGAATCCTTTTCAAAAATAAAACCAATTTTCTGAACGATAGCCGTTCCAATCGTGAGCACCGAAACTCGTACCTAAACTCCCTTAAAAATTGCTCATTTTTCCTTAAGGCATTTTTCCGAAAAAAGAGAGGGGCATTCGGGCGAGGCCTCACAATGCCATGTTATCAAACATTCAAACTTAAGTCTAATTAAACTAATTTAAAGCGGAATGGATAATTAAATGACCTTTACAAATCCAAAAATAAATGAAATAAAATAAACAAAAATTAAATCTAACCTATTGAACCTGAACTATAGGCCTAAAATCAACCAAAAGCCCCTTTGAACAAAAAAAAAATACAGAAAAAAATAAAACATAAATCGAATAAAAAATCTTATGGAATTCAACATCAGGTGTGCATAGGGGGAGGGGGGATCATGCGTCCCTCCTTAGTGGTGCGTGGCCTCCTCCTGCAAATAGGTTTCTATCTTTTTACCTATTCTCCTCCGGCGAATCTCCGTTTGGTTCTAATTGTTCTAAGGGTTCTTAAATGACACAAAACACATGATAATGCTAAAAACTAACAAAAAACTCAAAGAACAAGGTTAGATCATATCATTCATAAGATAAAAAAGCAAAAGAATGAAGAACAAATGAACAAATGAGGGATGAGGGGTGCACAAGGGGGTCATATGCCCCTTGTGTCCTTTGTGATGAGTGTATGGCCCCTCACCTCTTAGGCTGAAGGTTTAATCCCCTTTTGGTCAATTTTGATCATTTTCATAATGTAAATGCATATAAATCATGATGCAAATGACGATATAACATGTATATAGACAAAAATTGAATGTAAAGCACAAAATTATGGAACTAAAATAATAAAATTAATCAAAAACATAAAAGGGGACTTTCCTTCAAATGATCAGAAACTGGTTCTAATCATCCTCGGGAAGCCTAATCATGGCATAATAACAACATGATAAATATATCAATCCTAAATGATTCAAATGAATAGAAATAAATGAATATGCCAATAGATGATTAAAGTGCTAAAATAAGAACAAAAGCAAATAAATAATAAAAGAATACATAAATCCCCCTCAAAGTTCCTTACCTCTTGTCATTATCAGGCCATTTAAGGCCTAATTGCAGTGAGGATCCCAAGGATTGGAGGGGGTACAGCCATCACATTACATAAATAAACATCATATGTACCTTTTTGTAGCCTAGCTTTGATTCACAAAAATCTATAGGGTTGGTATTTAGGAAATTAGTTTTATGTTCTTATTTAAGTCCAAAAGCCTCCCTAGCTCCAATGCACAGAGAATGCAAAAACTTTTTTTTTTTTTTTTGTTCCCAAAAGTAGAAGTCCATTTCCCCTTTAGAAAATAATTTTTTTATATTTTTGGAGAAATTTTTTTTTAAAATTTTTTTCAAATCCTTTAAAAATCCCTTAAAATCTTGTAAAGACTTAAAAAAATTCATTCTAAACTGATCCCCTATCCTCAATATGCTAGGATTGGGGATAAAATTCAGTTAAAAATTCCAATTTTAAAATTTGAACCTGACAGAAGGAGTAGGGGCACATGAAGGCTCTGCTCCGCAAGGAGCACATGGTAGGGGCATGCACCCCTTGCCTCAGCTCCATAACTCCAGGGACTAAAATGTATTTTTTTCACTTTCGGAGACCAAAATATAATTTTTCAAAAACCCCTAAAATTAAGGTTTTCATACAATTAAACACAATTTTCCAAATTTTAAGAATCTATGAAAACATTTTTAAAATAAAACTCAAAACTCTCCCAAACGAGCCAAAACCTAAATCTTGTGAATCAAATCCAAAAAGAACCGCTCGGTCCATCATCATTTGGCTCCAAGTTCAAAATAAGCATTCATAGTTTGCCCACACTTTGGATTATTTTGTGTCTCAAATTAAGAAAAATTAAGAATCAACTATTGCTTAATTTTTTTCCCTACACACGCACACTTATACCTGCAATTTTGCTGTCAGAGCTAAATTACCTTCACCTCGCTTCTCAGGTTGACTCTATACTACTGAATCTCCTCTGGCTTCCTCATTTCTCGAGCTGATCTTCTGCACCTCGTCTCTCAGGTTGATTTGCACTACTGAATCCCTCTCCTTCAGCTACTTTGCCTCTCGGGTTGACTCACTACATTCTACAAAACAATTCTCAAAAATATTCATCAATCATCATTTTTCATTTCATAAACTCTTTAGTTTATTTTTCAAAAAAATAAATTTTTGGAGGGAAAAATATTTTCCAAAAACTTTCCAATTCATGGAAAATTACCTAAAATTCATCAATATTTTCCAAATCACAAAAAATTATAGGCAATGGCCTCAAAGCTAAGGGTTGCAGAATGTTCTTCTTCATTAACCTATCCAAGACTGTAGATAGAGGTTGGTTAAACTGCGAGAACTTCCTTGGAGCCTTAACCATATTCACATCAGTGCTCTTCACATTACTACCCAAAGCCTGATAACCTTATTGCTAGCTTCTCGGCCTAGAACCTTGTGTCTTAGTCCTATTAAGAGGAAATACAGATAGCCTATTGTATAAGGCAAGTAAGGATCCTTTCATGATAAGGAGAACTTGTTCCTTCTCAGTAGGCCTATTCGTCATATTCACAACCTTTTCTCTCCATCTCATAATGTAGCCCGATAAAGTTTCACTGAACTTCTGTCTAGTAGATTCTAGATCTCTGAGGGTCACCTCAAGCAAAGTGTTATAGTCATATTGATCTATGAAACTCTCTAAAAGTAAGTTCCAATCCTCTTGCTTACTCTTGTCCAAGTTATAATACCATTTCACTGCAGCCTCATCCAAATAAGTTGGAAAAAGTTGCATGATCTATTGCTCAGAAGCCCCAGTCTTGCTCATCAGTGTGGCATATGTTGCACTCAAATTTGATATATTCTAAGCTCACACAAATTTAAATACTCGCAAGTGAACGAATCATATCGTAGATAGCAATGAGTTCACCCCAAGGTCGATCTCTCACGGAGTTAAGGAAATATACCTAAACACAATTATAATTAACTTATTACCTTATATATTTCAATAAATAATAAACTCAAATACAAACCTAAACACTCTAATCAAGTTTGGAATAATGAATATGAAAAAGAAATAACAATTAATTAACTTAAAATTAAAATAAATAATCAAATGTTCTAAGCATCAATTGAAGAAAGTCCAGGGTTCAGAGTCATCCAATTAAAATCCTATGTTGGGCTAATCGATTCAAAGATCTAATTTGCCTAAAATTAATTAATTAATTAATTAAGACTAATTTAGGATAAAAAAAAAATAACTCTCATATTCTCATATTCTACCCAATTAGAATTAACCAAATTAATTATCAATTTATAATTAGGTAATATATTTCTAATTCATACCCATTCCCCTATTGAACCTAATTCCAATATTAAATTTGTTTCTCAACCTTATTCAATGCCTAGGATTCATCAATAGTTAGCCAAACAATTGAATCACAAAAAACACAATTCAGTAGAGAAAGACAAAATAAATCATCAAACAACTAGCCCTAACACAATCATTCAAATGGAATCATCCTAGCCCTAGATAGAAAATAATTAGCCCATAATCAATTTGACAATCATCAATTCAATCAATAAATTAATCTCAATTATATTAATCATCATGCTCAATAATCAAGAACAATAACATAAATTGAATTGAATTAAAGATTGAAATAAAGTTAGGAATACAATACTGTTTAGGTCAATGAATCTCAAATTTAGATTCCAATCCTTGATACAAATTGATCTTAAATCCAAATAATCTTTGAATTGAAGCTAGTAACAATTGATTGAATTCAAAAATAAAATAAAATCCTAATTTAATTTTTGTACAGAGAAAGAAAAACGAAAGAAAATGGAGATGTCTATCGCATTTTGCAGAAATCGAACTCTCTATCTCTCCCTTTATGGCAGTTGAAAAAGTTTGTTTAAATAAAGGAAAGAAAACACCCTTGTTAAGGAGGAATAAGGGCATTTTAGGGCTTGGAATAGGCTAAAAATGCCCTTATTTAGATTAAATAGGGGCGTTTTCAAGGCTTGGAAATCGCCCCTATTGCTAATAGAAAATCCCAAACCCATTTTGATTAAAATAATGACCAAATTTGGACATAAGATCTTCATAAGATTTGTATCCCTATCTCTTACCTTTCCAATGCATCTTAAATCACCTCATTCTAATGTCTAGAACTCAAGTTATGATCAAAATACTAGAGAGTGCTCAACTTGTAAAAACCCTAAAAATGTGAAAACGCCTTTGTTGAAAGAACAGAGGCGTTTTTAATGCTTAAAACTCCCAAAAATGCCCTTATTTAGGAATAAGAAAGGCGTTTTGATGCAAGGCAACTTAAAATACCTTTGTTGATCCTTGAAACATACTGTTTTGAGTCTAATGCTCACCATTTGCATAACTTTCACCCAAAATATGCATAATATACACACATCATAGAACTAACAAAATAATATTAAAACAAATATCAAAATCATTTAATTAAATAAGAAACTAAACAATTAAACCCATTAAAACTATCACAAAATAAGAGATAACAACATACATCTTTAGATGGATGTTAGGATCACATGTCCCCTTGAATTTAGTCATATAAGGCACCTTGAACCGATTAGGCAGCTTGTCCACTCCATCTATAGTCAAAGCACTCAAGGTCTCAATCTTATCAAAGCCCTTCCCCTTCAACAGTTTCTCAATACTGTTCATCTGGCTTTTCAATTCCTCTTTCTCTTTTGAGGTCTCCTTCTACTTATTCTGGAGATAATCATCCAGATCAGGTAACACATCATCAGCATTATGGTTCCTATCCCCTGATTTTGAGCATCAGCAAGTTGCTAGCCATTAGCCACAGTTGCAGCTCCAGTAATGTTAGCAGTAATTCCAGCACCATCGGCCTAGTTTCAGGGTTAGCAGGCGGGGGGACATGCTCATTCAAAGTTTGATTGATCTGATCCTTGATCATAGGTGCCAAATTGGCACCTAGGACTCGTATGATGGTGGCTTCCATATCTTTTGCAATTTCAGGGGTATTCTCGGTTTCAATCTATAGTAAAAGAGTGTGAACTCGGTCTTCTATCTATGTATCTAACTAAGCTGGGGAACCTGTGAACCCTCAATTTTGCACCCTTAAGATGTTATTGCAATTTGACACCTGCTAAATTTCGTGCGCTACGCAGAGCCAGTACAGCAGTCCCACTATCACTTTTATTTCTTTCGACACAGACTGATATCACTTTTCTGACCCTGATTAGACTTTCTGTATCAGACAATATTTTTTCAAAATTGATAGAATTTTTCTTAAAACTGACTGTCAAAATATCCGATAATTAATTTCGAATCTACCGCCACTGACCGATAATTTTTCAGACTTCAGAATACCCCGAAAACTAACCCGAAACCCCCAAAAACTAACTCGAAAACCTTAAAAACCGAACCAGAGATTGAAAAGGGCCAGAACCCGAGACAGCTCGAGGACGTCTACGAGGCAGTCTCTAGGACGCCGCGAGGCGAGTCCGCAGACGTCTCACGGACGCTGCACGTCCGTACTGACGCGCCTGACACGCGTCGTACTGATGAGTGTCAGACAAGTCAGTACGAAGGCTAACATGTCAACTCCATGCTGTCACATCCGCCAGACGTTCTGGCGGACGTCTGCGAGATGAACTGGCGAACGCGTGTGGTTCTTACGCACTTCCGCAAGTGCGTCTCGTGGCTGACTCTCTTTTTCACAAAATTTCATTTTCGCCCCTCCTTTAACCCATTTTTTAAGCCCTTTTTTGTCTTTTTACCTCACATCCGCCTCCTATAAATACCCCACTCCCTCACCATTTCAAAACACCCCTAGAGATAGTATTGATGGCTATCTACTACTCTCTCTCTTTCTCTCTCTAATTAATCTCTATACTCATTTTGAGTAATCACTTTCGTTAATTAAAAATTCCTTTGATTTTAATTAATTAATTTTAAATTAGTTTTCACTCAATTTGGTTAATTAATCCTTTTAATTAATTAAAATTAGGTAATCAAGCAACCAAATCATCAAATTAATTTCCTCCGAGATTAACTTAAATCCATCATCTAAAACTGATAAAATAGAATTTTGGTTCGGAAAATCACTCCGCCTACTCAAAATCTCTCAAAGAGAAGGTACATCATCTTCTCTCCCCAAGCCCAAAATCATCCCAAATCAAATCAACCCATTCAAATCTGACGGATCCTTAAATCCCTGCATCTCACAGTGGAACGAACTACGTGGGTTTTGATCCCATTTAGTGGGGTACGTAGGCACACTTGGAATCTAAATCCAATTCTCAAATACAAATCCCAATCAATCCCCTTCCCCTTTTATTTTAATTTGTGCTTTCTTGTAAAATTTTAATTACTGCAATTAGTTAATTACTTGTGCTTTACTTTTTCTATGCATTCATAAATATGCCATGTTCATGCATTATAATCGTCATTAATACTTGTCATCCATGAAAATAATTTTTAAAGTCAAATTAAACCAAAGAGCCAAATCGAGATTATTTAAAATCAAAAACCTAGTCCCCGAGCTTAACTTGGTTCAAGGACTAGTGACTTTTATTCTTGGGTAAATTAATCAAAAATTAATAAATTAGAGTCAAATTTGGTTTTTCCTTAATTTTTTCATTTAAATAAATTAGGGTGGTGACTCTCGAATCTCTTTCAAAAAAATCAAATCAATTTTCTAAGGCGATAGCCGCTTCCAATCGTGAGCACTGAAACTCGTACCTAACCTCCCTTAAAAATTGCTTAGCCTTTCCTTAAGGCATTTTTTCTCCCGAGCAAGGGGAGGGCATTTGGGCGAGGCCTCACAGAACCAAGTGGAGTGTATTCTGTAGCCAGTGGATTTAGTCTCTAAACTACCAACTCTTGAACTACAACTGATTCGGATCTAGGTAGAGTGCGATAAACTAGTCTACCCTTAGGTCGTTTTCAGGTAGCACTGCCCAATTCTTGCGTGGAGCTATAGCTACAAAATAAGGGGGGTTAGAAGAAGTGTAATGATTCATGGGATGCATGATATGTCATGATGTATGAAATGTCTAATGTATAGCCTTGTTTGAATCAGACATGTTTCTTATGATGATGTTGTGCTGTCAAGCTATCAAGTCGAACAGTTTCCTTTCTTTCCAAGTTTTTATTCCCATACCTCTAACTTTTGCCTAAAGAACTTGAGGATAGTTCTTTAGCAAGGTTTATTTTTATTTTTTTGTTTTCTTTGCTCTAACTTTTGCCTAAGCCACCCTTTCGAGTTTTCGACTTAGCGAGCTTTCTCTTTTTTGGTCTTTCTTTCTTTCTTTGAAATGCTAAGATAATGAAGCAAAAAAAGAAAGAATGCTTTTATTAATTAAACTTGGAAAGAGATTCTTTCTCTTATTACAATGCAATGAAAATTTTAAAAAGAAAAAAACAAAGGAAAGGAATTGCCGTTTAGAACTCTCGAGTGCATGTTAAGCAGATGATTCCATACCAAGTCTCTATGTGATCCTTATGTGGACAACCTATGATTTTCAAAGCCTTCTTACTTTGAGCTTCATCTAACATTCTAGTGTAAACCGGATTATAGGCTTCTCCGATAGTGAAAGTTTGGCTCGACATGATTTGACATCTTTCGTTCACATGTTTGGCCTTATAACCATGAAACTTGTATCCTATCCAAACATCATTGTTTCTTACCCATTTAGGGATGTACGCCTCATACTAGCTCATGGACTCAATCCTTGTTTCAACAAATTCTCAATAAAGGTCAACTTCGAAGTCAGACTCAAATCCTTTGCTTTTCTTATCAGATTTCGGGATCCTTTCAAGACCAAAGACCATGGGTGTTTCTTTAAAGTCAATTTGGATCATTTCCTCATAAGTCCTCTTATTTTTAGGGAAGACAAGTCTTGTTAAAAAAAAAAAAAAAAAACTAATCTTAGATGGCTAGAAAACCAAGGGTTAGCATGATGATATGAATGACTAAACCTATATGATGCATGTATAGTTATACAAACAAAGTAAAACACATGTGCAAGTCATAAGCCATTTAACCTTATTCCTTCCACATACGATTGGTCTTTGACTCTTTCCTAGGAATTTTTTTTTTGGCTTAATGATCTAACGGGGGAACTACAAGCCCATTTTATGCATATCTCTCATAAGGAACAAACAAAGTTTAATCAATCTATGATCCAAGCCCATTTGATAAACTAGTTAAAATCCAGTAAGGATGTTGGACTTCAATTCATACATGCATAAAAAATGTTTGTAAAGTCCTAAGGGAGATTTCTAAGTCACTACATAGGCTTTAGTTGGCTTATGGCTTTAGGCTCCCACAAGCTCGATAAGGGCTTGCACCCAAATCTTTTTATACCCGAAGGTATTGACTTGTGAGTGGTAATGCCGATTGAGGACCCCAGAGGTCGAGTGGAGCAAAAGGATCTTTTCCTCAACATTACATAGGGTTCAGGGTATGGGGTGCTTATGTGAAAAGTGTAGTGATGCAGGCCCAACTAACCTAAATCAAACTTGCATTTAAAATACTAAAATTAGAATCAACTTCTCGAATTCCCAATTGAGTTACCACTGTCATGACCAGATTTTTTGCCCTGGGTGGATAAGACTTTGCACTACTTTCAAATAGAACATTAGGGGATAGACGCCAAGGACCGAGGCCTAAGACGGAGAAAGGTGTTGCCACCTAGTTTTTAAAAACTTGGAAAATTGTGACTAGGATCCCTAGCTTATTACCTAACGACCCTGTTATCCCAAGTATGGCAAATTCTAGAGGGGGAGAATAGGATTATAAAAATTCTAATGCAAATATACACCTTAAATGCAATATATCTCAAATATAAATAAATTAACTCAAATAAAGAGTTTGAGATAGAGAAAGCTTAGCCAATTTTATAGTGGTTTGGAGTTAATCTCTTCTCAAACGTCCACTTCTCCTAAATCCAACTGATTTAGGGTTTCACTAGATGTAGGCTTTTTACTTAAATTGGTATAAAAATCACTTAGATTGTACTTCGTAAGCTCTTCTCTTCATTTTAAATCTCCTTATATTTATAGGAGTAGAAAAATATGACTATTGGGCTCATTAATCAAGTTATAACTGCTCCCGCCATCTTCCTAATGACTATAAATCTACCCAGATTTTGTTTTATGTGACAAGTTCACACCAGTGAGTCGATGTGTAATGGGAGTGATGCTCCTTTGTAACGATGGTGAATATTTGGTCACTCCAGTGAATGCTACTCCGTTTAAACGTGGCCTTCTGAAAGTAATGATAGTTACTGATGTGTAACGCCGGTGAGTGAATGCTTCAAGTTTTCAAGTGCTTTTTTCCTTTTTATTGATGATAGTGAGTGATAAAGTAATGATAGTAAATGAGTAACTCATGGTAGTGAGGAATCAGTAACGCCGGTTACTTTATTAAGCACTTTAACTTCTTTAGTCGTCCAAAATTTAACTTTTTGATTTGTAATCTCCCTAGTATCTTGTGCAAGTTTAAATTTTCGGCAGCTTGTGTAACTATAGTGAGTGTTTTTTATAACTACTATGATCCTTTATATACCTGAAAAGTATTTCACCCAAACTTGGGATGTAACGGTAATGAGTGATGTGTAACTAGTGTTACACCTTGTTATACAACAAATATATATATAATGAATCATGAAAACAACCATATTTGCTTTGTCATTCTTATGTTAATCAAATTGAGCTTAATTAAACTAAGTTTTGGTATCATCAAAATATACATAGGGACAACACACCCAAATCAGCCTGGGAAGGTGTTAGGCACCCAGGCCGCCCAGCTGTAAGGCTCGTTTCCACTGTTTGGTCTATTTAATGCAGGCTTTCATTAGACTTTTTGAGCTTTTATTTACTGACACTTATATCACATCACTAGTTCACCCTATTTTATAAATTGGCATTATTTAACACTTCAACATGCTTTCAAACATATCTAGACCAGTTATAAAGCGTTTAAACATTACCAATTCGTCATGCCCTTTGCCTTTTGGTGGGTTTCTAAACATACCATGTGCTTCCTAGTCCAATTTAATCCTAAAACATACATTGGGTTTCTACCATTTTTATTTAACAATTCATCATGCTTGGCATATAACACATCAGAAAGTGATAAAGACCTAAATCATGTATACTACAACAAATCAACCTAAACATGCAAGAACTAGTTAGTTAATTAAACCAATTATTCAACCTAAATAATCATACTATTATAAGTGAGAAAGTTCCATTTTCAGGTTGAATTACATGCATAAAACCCTTTAATTATCATATTACATGCTATGTGATCAAACATTCAAACCTAAGTCTAATTAAACTAAATTAAAGGGGAAGAGGTAATTAAATGGCCTTTACAAACCCAAAAATAAATAGAAATAAAATAAATGAAAAATTAAATCTAACCTATTGAACCTAAACTATAGGCCTAAAATCAACTAAAAGCCCCCTAGAACCTAAAAAAAATTACAGAAAAAATATAAAATAGAAATTGAATAAAAAATCTTCTAGAATTCAACATCAGGGGCGCATGGGGGTGTCATACACCCCTCCTTAGGGGCACATGGCCTGTCCTCCTGCAGACAGATTTCTGTCTTTCTTCTGATTCTCCTCCAGCAAATCTCCGTTTGATTATGATTCTTCTAAGGTTTCTTAAATGACACAAAACACATGATAATGCTAAAAACTAACAAAAAACTCAAAGAACAAGGTTTTATCAGATCATACAGAAGCTTAAAAAAAATAGAAGAATGAAGAAAGGATGAACAAATGAGGGAAGAGGGGTGCACAAGGGGGTCATGCACCCCTTGTGTCCTTTGTGATGGGCGCATGGCCCCTCACCTTCTAGGCTGAGGGGTTTATTCCATATTTAACATGCATTCTGTGGATACACACCTAGAGTACTGCCCTCTCTAAGTAAGGCTTTATTTAACGTGCATTCTTTAAATACACACCTAAGGTATTGCCCTCCCTAGATAAGGCATCACCAAGTGTACAAGGTCTAATGGCTTTCTCCCCATTAGGTAGGATTTTTGTTACTTACAATCTTAGGCTTGGTCATGGTTAAAATGGAATCATATCATAAACATCAATTGGTTAGCCCAAATGGCTTCAATGAAATCATTAACATATGAAATAGGTCTTCGGCACAAGTGGCCTTGTTAATAACAAAAAAATGGCTCTTCGACCCAAATAGCCTCAGTAAATGAATGGCTTCGTCTTTCAACAAATAATGGAGCCTCAACCCAAATGACTTCAACAATAACAAGGGTCAATTTACATTTACAATAGGCTTTGGTCCGAAGGACCTTATGAATAAAATGCAATATACAATGAATAGTAGAACAGAATATGTACTTCATAACTTACCTCAAATAATATATCCTTTCAATCAAACTCAATCACCTCAATGAGCATGTAGCTCATCCAATCCTTGACTCACTTAAGCCTATACATGAAATCCACAAATCACATATCAACTATGATTCTAAAAATCTTAATCAGATAGCTTAATTTCTCAAGTCTACTCATGAATTCTTAATCCTTAAGCATTGGCAACAATTCTAACTCAATACTAACTTAATCATATAGAATAACCAAAATGAACGCCTAAAATAAATTATGAACCGTCGAACAACACTCATTGGAGGGTCGCTAAAAAATTGCCGGAAAACTATCTGATGCCCAATATGAACCAAAAAGGAGGGTTAAATTAATGGGCAATTAAAAAATTAATGGAGTAAAAAAGGAAGAAATAGAAAGAATACAAGGAATTTATAGTGGTTTGGATTATAACCAATCCTACATCCACTCCATAATCACTAATTGGGTATTTCACTATCAATGGAGTTTTGACAAGTTCACTCCCAACTTAGTGTTTAAGCTCATACCAAACTTTTACAAGTGTTTTCAATAGGATCACACTAAAAACCTCACAAGTGTTTTCACTAAGGCTAACACTCAAACCTAACAAGAGTTTTTACAAAGGATCACTCCCTAACCTAGATAGTGTTTAATGGCTAACACTAAACCCTTGAGCAATGAATGCTCTTACAACAAATACACAAAGTGTTAAATGAAAATTGAAAACTTGAGAATTAAATTTATAAGAGTTTGGTTGTTGAATGAGTAGTTGGTGTATCTTGAAGTCTCTTGATGGGATATTTATAGTTTCCATCCATCAAAAGAGCTGTTAAAAATAACTTAAACCAAATTTCTCATCAACATCTCAAAAATCTGTATTAAATGCTCTGTCAGACAAAAGTTGCGATCGCCAACACTATATTGCGGTCGCGATATTCATATTGCGGTTGCTACATTTGTATGTGTCCAACAGCTAGTGCCACATAGCAGATTTTCATTCGCTGCTGATGTTACCGTTGAGACTCTTCTCAGTCTTATAAATGACACGATCACAACAGTCAAGTCGCAGTCACGATTTACCTTTCGCGTTCAGAATTACGGTTGCTACATTTATCGCAAACCTCTCTATGTAAAATGTACAAATAAGGCTTATAGCTGTATTGCGGTCTCGACAACTTGGTTGCAGTCGCAATACTGATCTTGCAGGTGCGAATTACGAGTCCAATAGATTACTTAGTGATTTTTCTAAGTTCTTGAATTCCAAGCTTTCCTAAGGCATTTTATCTGTCAAAATACACTTAAATGAAATATTAGAACTATTCAATTTGATTGTCAATGATCAAAATAGAGATTGAATAAATTGAAAATCCAATTTAGGTCAACAATCTCCCCCTTTTTGATTTTGACAATTAAATTCTATTTGAAATAAAAATAACATAAAGTGAATGAAATATAAGGCTCCCCTTAAAAAATGATCCATTAAAATTTTTAAGAAAAATTTTATTTTCTCCCCCTTAATCAAATAAATTTGTTTTTGCTCCCCCTTAGTCAAATAACATATCAAATTCATTATACTTCTCCCCCTTTGGCAAGATCAAAAAGAGAGAGTTAATGGCAAATAGATAATGACTAAGTTAAATTATTTAAAAAGGAACACAAAATAAAAGAAAGTGTGAATATTATTCATCACAAAGATAATTAAGGAAAAACTAAATATGAATCATAAGAGGATAATTAAGGAAAATAAGAAAGCATAAATTGGAAATGCATCAAGCAATTGAAATGAAAAGAAATTTCATTCAAATTAAATTAAGAATAATAAAAAAAATGAAATACAAGATGCTCATAAAATAAAAGAAAATTAAAAAATAAAGAGTTCTATGGCCCAAAGTCTAGGGTTCTTCTCCTTAAACTTCTTCTTCTTGTATCTCTTCATCACTAAACTCCCATTCCTTCAAATCACATGGTGGAATGCCCATCTTGTTTTGCATATCTATAATGTCTCCATGCATGTGATCAAGTAGAGAGAGTCTTTTCATGATTTTGGAGAACATTTTTTCAACTCTAGAGGAAAAGGGAACTCTATGAGAAGTTTGAGTTCTTTGTCCTTTAGAAGGCATTTCCTCTACTTATAAGGGTTTTCCACTATGGATTACTACTCTAGATCTCTTTCTAGATTTCTTTAGCACCCCATCTTCTCCAAAAATATACTCATAAGCATTATTCCTTTCTATAATGCATTTAGAGTGAATCATATATTCAATATCTAACATATTGGACGTGGGTGAGAAAATGGTTTGGAGAATGGCTTTGTTGGGCAAAGAGAGGTGTAAAAACCTAGGTAAAGCTTAGAATTTAGAGGCCTAATTAAGTTATTAATTATTTATTAGTGATAATTTTCATATGTGCATTGCATTAAATTGAGATTTAACCATGAGCTAATGGAGGAATTATATGAATATAATTGATATTGGTATGATTAGAGAATTGCTATGGTAGGAATTTTTTAACGAAGAAGAGAATTGGTATAAAAGGGAACTAAAAGTTGTAAATAATTAACCATGAATTATGTGTAGTAAAATTGTAAGTGTGGAGTTTGAAAATATTGGGCTAGAACCCAATTTAGAGGCCAGCCATGGTTGGTTAAGTAAAGGAAAATTTGTTTTGTTAAGTTAAAATTTGTAAGAAGAAAGATGAAAATTGAGGTGGGTCCCACATCTCAACAGGTCAACATTTTGACATAATAAAGTAATTTCTTAAAATGAAAATTTAATTTTACTATCATCAAAATGTTGATAATTATCTATATCTTTATTAATATTAGAAATTCAATAATATAACTAATAAATTATAGCCATTGGATTAATGTAATTAAATCTTCACAATCCATTTGTGGTGACTAGGCTAACTATAAATTTCTTCTTTCTATCTCATTTTTTCATCATCTAAAGTAAAAGTTGAAGACCATCTAACTCTCCCCACCTAGACAATCGGCCACCACAAGTCCACCATCAAGAATTCAAGAATTTTTAAGGTAATCTTTAAAACCAAACTTGAATTTCAATTCTAGTTAGTTTAGGAGCGTGTTGATTGGGTTAGTTGCAATTCTTTTCTCCTTTTCGTTATTGATGATTTGGCCTATAGACATGTGAAGGGGGGAAAGTTTTGTTTTTTTAATTCAAGTGATAATTGAGTTGATGGAGGGTAGGAATTGGTGATTATTGAAAGAAATGAACAAAAATGGAACTTGGAGAAAGGTGATTTTAGGGTTCGGCCTTGAAGGAAGTTTTTGTTATTGATGTTGATTTTGAAATTTTAATCATAAATTAGACTCTCTCAGATGTCAATTGAATAATTTTTGAGTCAATTTGAAGATTGAATAAAGAATAGAAAAATTCCCAATTCATGGAATTAGGTAAATTGTGGGTTTTGTCTTTAAATGAAAATAAGTGCCATTGGTGATGTGAAAATGATATAATGTATTCTAATTGAGCTAATTGAAATTTAATTTGAAAAATTGAAAAAAGAATTGAAAGGAATGGCTAATTAGGGTTCGACCAAGAGAACAATTGGGTTTACAAATTGATATTAATGCAATTAGTGTTTGATTTAGGTTGAATTAAGTATTAATTGAATGAATGTGAAACCAAATGAAATTTTAGATGATGAAAATGCAATTTTCCCTAACTTAGGGGTCAGCCAACATTGGAAATTTGAACCAAATTTGTTAAATTCTAATTGAATATAAGAATAGCTTCAATTGAATGTCAATTGGATAATTTAGTGATCAATTTGGGAAATTGGTAACTTATAAGACTTTTTCCCCAAATTAGAACTTAAACATGATAGATTAATAATGTACTTGAAAATTGATGTATAACTACTTAAAACTTTCAATAGTGCTAAAGGGAATAGAAATTTATTGGCTTTAATTGTTCCAAAGTAATGAAAATTACTATGTGAATTGTAAAATCAAAAGATAAAGGAAAAGGGAAAACGAGTTCCCTAGAAGATCGTGAACATCCATTTTGCTTATGTTAAAATTGGAGTAAAGGAGTTTCGTGGTGAGTATTTAATAATATAGTATTATATGTAATCTTCTTTGTTGAGACCACTATTGTCCTGAATTTTCATAAATGATATTTGAATTCTCATCTAACTGATTAAGGGTCATTTACCCGATTTAAGCCTAAATGTGCTTATTACTGAAACTGTTACTGTTATTTCTAATTGTAACCATATTGAGATTGATTGCATATTGTGAACCTTATTCTCACTGTAAAGCAAAAATACTCATCTGATGTGGGGTTTATATTAGACTTTGTGCACATGGTATGCTTACGGATAGGGCGAGCGTATCCGAACCCTAGGTGGGAAGGGTAATCCTAGCCATAGGATCCGATTAGTCTTATGTCACTGTTTACTGTTTATATTAGAGAGCAAGATTTAGGCCGACACTCTCAATTCATGTGGGAGACACTCCATCTCCAAATTACTAATTTCTGCTAAAAGAATATATTACCTTATATTGAAATGATTCTAAATCATTATTGCAAGTAGTCTCAATTATTTCCACTGGATTATTTCTATTATTTTATTGGAACCAAATTATTCCTGTAACCGCATTTATATTATATTATTATTTACTTACTGAGCTTGTCTCATTCTTTAGTGGTTTAATATTTTTCAAGGGCCCTAGAGAAGTTTACAAGGTAATTCTCAAGTTCCGGTTCTTCACTTGGGGAATATCTTATATGGTGTGTTCTACATTTTCTTTTGTACTGTTGTCAGTTCAATAGAGCTCCATGGTAATAATGTAATTATTGTATATGTTAAGAGTGTGGATTGTAAATACTTAAGTGTAATATAATATGGGTATATGTGTATACTAGAGTGTATATATAATGAATAGGTTCTCTGGTTTAGATTCTGGGTATTGAATGTATAGTGTATTATATTGTTAATATTGTTTTATTGGATTTTATGGGTTTTGGTAACTTTAGGTCTCCCAAAGCCTTAGGATCGTCGTACTCCAAAATATGGGGTGTGACAAGAGGGCACCAATATGATTTGCAATCCTTGTTATTTGAGAGGAAAGAAAAATAACACCCTTGGATGTCTTTGCTAGATGAAGAAATTGGTCAGTTAAGAAATGGGCAGTGTGAATGAATTTGGATTTAATAAGACCAAATAGAAAGAATAGGTCTTTTTGGGAGACTTTTTCATTTTCATCTCCTCTAACATTTATGGAGAAGGTGATGATTCAGTGTAGGACCCAAAAATATAGGGTTTTGAAGTGTTTGGCTAAGGAGGCTTTTGGGCCATACCTTGATTCAATTGAGAGTTCCCTCAAAAACTCATTAAAATCCATGTCTAGCTCATTGAGGTTGGAGGCCCCAACCTTTTGAAATCCAAACACATCGGCTACTTCATCAAGCTTGAGTCCATATTCCTGATCAAAGAATTTAAACCTAATTCCATAGTGGCTATAAGTATTTGAAGCTTTCTTTTCAAAAGTCAGAGTTGCAAGGAACTCGTTGGTCAATTCTTCATGGCCATCTTCGGTAGGGAAGATAAAGGACACCCATTGAAAGTTGTTCAAGTATTGAACAATGTCTCCTGCAATTCTTGGGGTTCTCAAATGTAAAATATTTGGGACTTTATTAGGTAGGACTAACTTGGGTTGAAGTTTTACCCAATTAAGTTTTTCTTCTCTAGTAACTCCTTACATGATTTGCAAAGATGGGGCTTCTTGGGAGGTTTGAGGTGCTTTCCCTTTGGAGGCCCTAGAAGCTTTAGTCTTTGGAGCCATAGAGAAAATAAGAGAGAAATTAAGATGAAAAGAAAGATTAAAATGAGAGATAGTGAGCAAAACATAAGTAAAAATGAAATGGAAATCTTTAGAATAGTGTGTGGATTGAAAATAGGGAGTTTTATAGGCATTGGAAGCCTAAAATCTGCTAAAAAAGGGCTAATTTTTGCATTTAATGCAAATCTAGCCGTTATAAAATAGCTATATTTTTTTAGGCAGAATGGTAAATCGCGTTCGCGAAAGGCTCGTCGCGGCCTCGATTTTCATATTTCCTGAGTAACTATAACTGAAAAAAGAAGATTCGCACTTGCGAAGAATAAGTTGCGACCACGATGTTTAAAAAATTCCAACGGGCAGAAGAAATACAAATGTCACGTTCGCTAATTGACTGTAGTGACCATGATTTATGGGTTTTTCAGAAAATTAAAAGAATTTTGTGGGAATCATGTATGCAATTTAAATATCATCATTTTGAATAACCAAGAAGCAATATGAATGCACATATACAACATTCAATATGCTTTGACTTGTAAGTCTTTTTGTGCTTTGCCATATTATTGTGAAATTGAGGTCTTTTTGCAACACTATTATAATGTACACAAGAGCATGAATGATGTAGTGGTTATGGGTGTTTTTTAGCATACCTCTTTTGATATTTAAATGTATGATTGACTCTTTGAAACTTAGCTCTTGAGTCATGTGAACCTTTCTCAATCTTTTTAGGATTTGAAGATTTAGTGTGTGCTTTTACCTCCTTATGAACATCCTCTATACTAGAAGTTTGAGGTGTAGAGGCTTTAACAAACAAAGGAGATGAAGATGTAGATGTTGATGAACTATTGAAGCCTAGACCATATTTTACAAGGGGTGGTCTTTGAGATACAACGAGTGTATCCAAAACTTCATTTCCTTTATGAAATTTTGAAATAGAATTTCTCAATTCTTTAACTTCTAATTTTAAAGAATTATTTTCTTTATATAAGGATTCAAGTGAGGAAGTTTTAGAAGATATCTTATCCAATGAACTTTTGAGGGTAGCATTTCCTCAAATTTTGAATGTTTATCTTTGTAAAACTTCATTTTTGAAAAATATTTTTCACATTTTTAAACCATGGTCTCTAAAAGCTCATCATCATTTATATCATCATCACTACAAGTATTTAATTCATCACAAGAGTGAGAAGTAGAACATACCTCATTTGAAAAATCTTCTATGGCCATGAAGCATTGATTTGCAACCTCTTCCTCTTCTTCATCATTGGAAGAGTCCTCATCCTATGTAGCCTTGAAGCTCTTTTTTTTCTCCTTGTCCCACTTCTTTTTCTTTTTGAGTTTGGGACATTCCGGTTTGATGTGGCCTTACTTTCCACACTCATAGCAAGTCACCTCACTCTTTTTTTCTTTGTTGAAATTGGTATTAGAGGTGGAGTTGGAAGGAGACTTTCTAAAGGATCTCTTCTTTTTGCTTTTGATGATCTCTTTCACTCTTCTTGAAAGCATGGCCAATTCATCATCTTCTTTATCACTCTCATCTAACTCACTTTGACTTTCATCATCTTGTTGGTCTTTGGTAGAGCATTTGAGAGCAATAACCTTATTCTTTTCAACTTGGACTTCTTCTTTCTCCAAGGTCATCTCATGAGTGAGAAGCTTCCCAATAAGAACATCCGTTGGAAGCTTGTCAAGATCATGAGCCTCTTTAATTGATGAGACTTTGGATTCTAAATTCTTCTTTGGAAGAGCTCTAAGAATTTTTTTATTGATGTCTTCCAAAGAATAACTCTTTCCAAACTTCTTCAAGCTTGTGACTATGCCAAGGAATCAATTGGTCATATCGGTCATATTCTCATTTGGCTTCATCTTAAAGTGTTCAAACCCATGAACAAGCATTTGGATCTTCTTGGACTTTACTTGCTTGGAATCTTCATGGTAGTTCTCCAATGTATTCTAAATGCTATGAGCATCTGTACATTGTTGAACTCTTCCACATTCTTCTCTTGATAGAGCACTTAGAAAAATTTCCATAGCTCTTTTATTTTTTCCATTAGCTCTTCTTTGAGCTTCCACCCATTATCTTTTTGGAATCAATTCCTCTACACCATCAACCACCTTTGATGGAGGTTTTCATTCTTCAAGTATGCTATCCCATAGATCCACAAGGTCACTATTAAGATAGACCTCCATTCCATGCTTCCAATATGCATAGTCGGTACCATCAAAGTGTGACATTTAGATCTTTTCTCACGCAATTAAACTTGTAGAAATGAGACCTTTTGTTCTGATACCACTTGTTGCCCAATATGAACCAAGAAGGGGGGTTGCATTGGTGGGTAATTAAAAAATTAATAGAGTAAAAGAGGAAGAAATAGAAAGAACACAAGGAATTTATAGTAGTTCGGATTATAACCAATCCTACATCCACTCCCCAATCACCAATTGGGTATTTCACTATCAATAGAGTTTTGACAAGTTCACTCCCAACTTAGTATTTAAGCTCACACCAAACTTTTACAAGTGTTTTCAATGGGCTCACACTCAAAATCTCACAAATGTTTTCACTAAGGCTAACACTCAAACCCAACAAGAGTTTTTACAAAGGATCACTCCCTAACCTATGAACCCTCATTTTAGCACCTCCAAAATAATTTCTGAACTCACCAGAGCTGATTATAATATTTTTTTTATCCAAACCGATGCTTTTTCGATCATGACCGGACCATCTGTACCAGACAGTATTTTTTCGAGACTAACCAAATTTTCCTCAAAACTGACTGCCAAAATGTTCGATAATTAATTTCGGATCTACCGCCACAGACTGGTAATTTTTCAGACTTCAGAATACCTTGAAAATTGACCAGAAAGCTGCGAAAACTGACCCGGATGTTCCAAAAACTCAAAACCCTTCAGCCAACGTGCCACATCAGCCTGCCGCCGGAAGGCCCGACGACGGGAACTTTATCAGGAATAAAAAGTTTGACTTTTTCGCTTACTTTTTCTGACTCTCTATGCTCCACTTCATCTGATTCATCATTAAATGAGACATCTGAAAAAGAAAATAAAAATGAAATAAAAAATGAAAAAGGCAAATAATCTATCAATTATGGCACAGAGGAAAAATCCAAATCACATACATTGCATCTGCATATCATGATACACAGGCATTAGTTGAAAAAGTTCATCAGTTCTTGGATTGTTTTGCATAGTAACCCAAGGACATGGTAGGGGTAGATCTGAGCATCGCAGTTCACAAGATCTCGACTTACGAACATATAAAGCCTGTCAAGCAAAAGCTGTGCAGAATGAAGGCAGAATGGTCCTTGAAGATCAAAGAGGAAGTGACCAAGTTGTTAGACAATCATTTCATCGAACCGATCACATTACCCTTCATGGTTAGCCAACATAGTGCCTATCCCCAAGAGAGATGAAAAAGTCCGCATATGTGTTGACTATAGGGATCTCAATAAGGCTTTCTTGAAAGATGACTTTCCTTTGCCTCACATTGACTTATTAGTAGACCGTATGGCAGGTGCATCAGTGGTCTCCTTGAACGACCTCTATGCAGGCTACAATCAAGTCCAAGTATATCCTCCTGACAAGGAAAAGATATCTTTCATAACAAAATAGGGCACCTACTGTTATCGGGTCATGCCTTTTGGTCTAAAGAACGTCAGGGCAACATATCAGAGGATGGCAATTACTATCTTCCATGACATGATGCACAAAGATGTCGAAGTATATGTAGATGACATGGTGATAAAATATGAGACCCCT
>CATKHJ010084136.1:0-10117 GCA_949750685.1 Vernicia montana | reverse complement strand
AGAGGAAACTGACCTCACCGTCCGTAAAACTTCCTTCTTCTTCCCCGGCGATGGTTTCTTTGTCTACGATCCCACCGGCCAACTCATTTTGCGATTCGATTCCTATGGTCCAGATTCAGAGCCTAAAGATGAGCTTTTTCTCATGGATGCCTCCGGCAAGTGCCTACTCTCTCTCCTCCGTAAGAAGCCGAGTCTTCATCAACGATGGGAAGCATTTTTAGGTGAGAGAAAGGAAGATGATCATCAAGGACCAATTTTTAGTGTTTGTAGATCAAGTATAATCGGACGGTCTAGCTTGGTGGTGGAGGTTTGCCGTGATCCAACTGAGGAGTATCAAATAGAGGGGCGTTATTCTCAGCGACGCTGTGTGATTTACACTATTTCTTTGGAAGATTCATCAAAGCAACCAGTGGCTGAGATTAAAAGGAAAGTGGACCCCACTACTCATGTGATGCTTGGGAAAGATGTGTTTTGGCTTTGTCTTAAGCCTGGGCTTGATGCGGCTTTTGCGATGGGATTGGTTCTTGTTCTTGATCAGATGTACGGTGATGATGATGCGCGCGAGGTAGATGATCAGACCCTATAATTGGACTGTTTGCTTTTTTTTTTTCTTTAACTGTTATTTGTATTGTATTTGTTTATAGGATTAACGACATATCCTTCATAAGTTCATATTACTCATTTTTGTCTTTATTAGCATTAATAAATAATATTGGTTGTTTTTTCTTGTAGAAAAATTAAAATTTAACTTATTATTTATTTTATGAGAAAGTACAAAAAATTACATGTAATTTAAAGTGGTATGTGATTTTTTTTCCAGACTGTTAATTACCAAATTCACTAATACAATCAATATTTGATTATTTAATGTGTTATAAATTTTAAAAAAAAAATAGTATTGAATTATCTCAAGTATTGTAGGACTCACTTTTGAATTAAAATTTTAATTTAATTAATTATAATTTAAAAATACTTTTATGAGAAAAAAATAAATTTTTAAAATTAAAAAATTCCAAAATTTCTTTTGTCATCCGTACAAAATTTCAAACAAATTTTAGAAAATCAAACATATTTATATAACACATAAAATTTTCAATTTAATAGCTATATTTCATAATTACTTGTGAATATTACAAATTTGATATCATGAAATAATAGTAATATATGGCTAGAAAAATAAATATTTTATGAAAATGTGTAAAAAATTTTGGATGAGTGAATTTATTTAAGATTTTTTTTAAAATTTATTTTTTCTCTTAAAAATATTTTTTAAATTATATAATTAATTAAAATTAAAGTTTAATTTAAAAGTTGAAATTTTATGTCTAAGAAAAATATTTTCTTAATTTATATTACATGTTAAATATCTAAATATTAACGTATTAATAAATTTGGTACTTATATGTCAAATGAAACAAACCTCTTGTATATTCTAATAAAAAAAAAAAAATCTCTTGTATGAAAACAAACTGCAAGCCCCGTTATAGGAAAAACTTTAAACTATAAGGTAGTGATTTTTTTATTTTTTTACCTTCCCCTTTATTCTCTATTAAACAAAGCAATAAAACAGTACCCTTCATGAAATTTTCTAACTTTTGATTATGGAACTTAAAACTGAATTTTCATAAAATACATTAAATTAAAAAAAAAAAAAACTCGCTAATAATTTATAAATAACATAAATTGGTTATCTGAATTTTTTAATATTTTAAATCTATATATTCATGTATCCAAATATAAAATAATTCAAGACTATTAAATTTAATAATTAAAATATTAGATTGATAATTAGAAATCTATTCAAATTAAAAATGAATTACAAGTAGAATCAATTAAAAATGTAAATTTCATTTATAAATGAATTTCAAGTATAATTCATTTACAAATGAATTCTTTCAATTGACATATATTATTGTTAGCATAGTGTGCTCTAGGGCTATACTAGCATAATGATTTTGTAACCAATTATCCTCTAATGGCATTCATATATTCTTTTATAAATGAGGTAAAATTGTTCATAATCAATGATATAGTCCTTAAGCTACTTGTTAGATGAACTATTCTCAATTGTGGAGAATGAGGTGACAGTTCATTCTAGTACAAGTGTTTTAAAGTGGTCATGGTCTTAGGACTTTTTACTTGGACCGTACTAGTTTCAGAAATACCATCACTTTTATTTGTCTTCCTAATTAGTATGGGTTACTAATGGAAGGGAGGTGGTGAGTCACAAGTCACTTGACTAGGATGTCTAGACAAATATGTGGACACTCATTGGATGAGTGATCGAACCGTGACATAGGATGATGACTATCATGGGGCTTTACTACCTGTCAATGTGTTGTCATCCTGATCATATTTATGCATATGATCCTTAGACTTGAGAGGACACACATCTCATGTATAGGTGGTTAAGGTTTGTTACTGCTTATATGATGGGGCTAGCCACGTACCGACATATGGCATATGGTGGCCTTAGCTAGTTATATATGGAGGTATGAGTTTAGCCAATATGTGATTTATTGCCTCGAGTAAACGAGGACAATGTCCTATGCCATCTGGTTATTCTTGATAAGTAGTCCCTATCCATGGCAATTAAAGATTGACTAGAACAAGTTTCTAGTTGGAATCTCTTATATCAAGAACTAGTATCGAGATGTGGACATATGATCATGGTATTAGGGGTTGACATCCACTATGACCCTAGCCTAGATCTTCTAATGAAAGGATTCAAATGCATGGTAATATGATCAAGGTGCATGAAATGTTAATAACCGGCTTGATATTCATTTCTAATTAGGCAGTCATGGCATCCAATGCTAGGGGTCAACCATGACTTATGGGAACTAGTCAAGAACAGGGATTCTTAATTGGTGGAGAAAGTTTGTCCCATGATATTCTAGATAATATCATACCACATTGTTAATTATACATGAATCTAGAAAGTCATACACAATAGAGTACTATTAGATTAGACTTAGATTATCTCGATTACTAATTTTAGTGCTTAACTAAGTAATTGAGATAATTGGACAAAACTCATAATTAAGTTTACAAGGTCTCTAGCATGACCTGAAGCTTAGTCCAGGACTTTGGGTCTACTGATTTGGTCTTAACTTAGTATTTGTTATAAATGGAAAGGACTAAAATGAAAAAGACTTGTTGAATGTTTGGTATAAATAGCAAAAGAACTTTATAAGCCTCTTCCATTAATGTGGGCTCAACCCACATTTTGATATGGAAGAAAAGAATTTAGGGTTTGGCTAATGGATTTTTTTTTTGTCATGTGGGCCTATCCCATTAAGGACATAGATGAAGAGCTAAGTAAGCTTCTTACTTTAATGTGGGCTCTACCCACATTAAGAGAAGGAAGATGGGTCTTTGGGTTTTGGTGGAAAAATCCACTAAGCCAAAAGGATGACTCAAACCAAGCCCAAGTTGTATATAGAAGAAGCATTTTTGGGCTTGAGTGGAATTCTCCAAAAGCCCAACCTATGGGCTCTTTGTAGAGATTATCCACTAAGCTAATGAAGTGCTAATGAATTTGTCTTAAGCTAATTAGAAGGAGATTGGCTTAATCAAGCCATGCAAGTCTTCATCAACTTAGTGGAAGATAAGTTCTTCACCTTGTCATTCTTCCTTTCTATTTTGTCTCCCACTAACTCCACTTAGTAGAGATTGTAGAGAGCATATAATGGAGGAAGAGGGAAGAAGATATACACATTTTTTTTCACTAGTAATTCTCTTGCCAAAATTCTAGAGAGAGAGTTGAGAGAGAAAGTGATAGGAAGAGCAAAGTCAAGAGTTTTTCTTCTTCTTTTTCTCCTTCCTTTCTAATAATAGCATTTGCATTTGGGTTTTGAAGATTGAAAAAGAACAAGACTTTCTATTCATCCTTTCTATTTACATATCTTGTATATGGTGAGAAGGAGAATAAATAGATAGCTTTGATGAATGTTTTTTTTTTTTTTTTTTTCATTTTCTTATGCATGAAGTGCTAAGTGAGTGAAAGTGGAAATAACTTCCATATTGCCTTTGCCAAGTGAGAATTGAATTGAGGCCAAAAGAAATTCAAACTTTTTCATTTATTGTTCCTTAACTTTTATACTTTAGATTAGTATAGTTGGTTTTGGGAAGAAACACCAAACACCTAGTCTTCACAATACCCTAATTGAGCTCCCATGTACTTGAGGATGGCTTGGTCATTTCAGGCTACAAGAGAGGTGATCGGAAGCAACCTGAGTTCAAGGAGCGAGTTCAATCAAATAGTGCTCGTGTAGACGAACTTGAGGTATCATATTTGGGATGCTCAAAACTGAAAGCCGGATCGACTCGTAATGCGCTACGAGATGTAAATTCATTTACCATTATCCCTTTTAGTAATTGCATGATGTGTTTTGGGCCAAATTTAGTTGTATCATTGTTGGAAATCTTAAGTAACCATAGATTTGAACTAAAATTTAAAACACCTTCGGCACGCGCTTTCGCTCATTTGGTCACTTGGTAAGTAATTTCCGCTATCAATTATGTTTGGAACAAATTTATAATTAAGTTATTTTTGTTCTTATTTCTTAAAATATTTTCAATGTAATAAACATTATTGAAAAAGAAACACAATTAAAATATAATTATACCTCATATTTATAGTTAGTATTTAACTTACAAGATATATTACAAAAATTAATTAAGAGAGAATCAAGTAAAGCAAAATAAAAAGAGAAAAATGTTAGAAAAAGGAAGAGAAAATTAAAACATAAACATTTTTAAAAAGGTAGAATTCAAAATGAATTCTATAAAATTTTGTGAAATTAATATGTTTAAAACATGGTGTTAAGGAAGATAATTTTGACCCGTTTTGACGGTCGCCTGCTTAACACAATCCTAATGGAACAAGTAAAATATATCCCATTTATAATTGGGGTGGGTTAGGTAATGGTATATTCGCCCTGAACTAGACCTAAATATTAGTTTATATATTTTATGCAATGTACATATTAAATTAATCCACCTAAACACATATAGTATTTTTAAATTTCATATATATATATATTACTCTTATAAAATAAGTGGTGTATCCTATCTGATTCAATCTGAATCCATCCTACACCCAAATCCAACTCGCTCTACTCTATATAAAACAAATAAGATATGGGTGTACTAAAACTCAACTCATATTCGACTCATGGTCATCCCTATTTATATCTAGCTATACTTATATTAATGGGATGGTGATATTGCCAAAGTAATAATTGATAAGATTAGAGCAAAGGAAATTTTAAAATTCTAAGTTAATAAAGTTAGATTTTTTTCCTCTTTCCATAAATATCCATGGACACTATCTAGTCATCCTAACACTACAAATATCATCAGTATAAAACTTAATCATCTCCACATGAGGAGCACAACTAGCTTGAATTGATCCAATACATTCAATTCCATTGTTGTTAGAACCGGATCAGATTTGTTGGTCGGATCGATTTAATCAAAAATCGATCTTATTTTCAGTCCAATTTAGTTAAATTACCCGGATATATAAGGAACCAGCTGAAATCCATACAAACCCGCTGGTTAACCGGCGAACCGGTTGACCTGGAGCCAGTTCAACAATTCAGCCAGTCCTCAATTTAAAAAAAAATAAATTAATTTTGCTTGCTTTGAATATCGAACATACGACCTTTGAATCAAATACTTCACTCTTAACCCTTTAAACAAAACATTAGTTATTAATAACTTTAAACAAAACATTAGTTATATTACCAAACAACATAATTCTTATTAATATAATTCTTATTAATATAAATATTATAATTTGATATTTCAAATATTATTTAATAAATTTATTAATTAATATTTACTTAATTAATTAATTTTATTTAAATAAATTTTTATTTATAATAATTTTTAATAGGTAGTATTAATTATAATATATTATATATAATATTTATTATATATTTACCTATTAACAAAAACAAATGCAAATTTCTTTTTTCAAATTGTCTTCACTATAGCCATGGTCTCTCGTCCTTTTTTTTTTTTTTTTTTTTGGCAATCCTTCAATTGGACTTTCTATTTTTTTTTTTGAATTAATGATTTTTTTTTTCTTATATACCAAAATCGAAGAGAAAATTTTGGCTTGTAAATTTTTTTTTCTTGAGATTTGGCATTTATCTTGTTTTTCTTTTGTCCATGCCTAACATCTAGGTTCTATATTTATTTGCTTAATTTTGCATATGAAATTAGAATTGCCTCTGTATTTGGAGTAAGGTATTCTTATTGGTATATTTCTAAATTTCTCAATTCCATATGAAATTTGATAATTTATTCTTCTATAGAAAATTGGATTAAGGAACTTGGTAATTAAATCTAATTTCACAATTTTTGTTTATATTTCTACATTTGGGTGAATTTTTTTTTTAAAAAAAAACATGTTTTGAAATTTTCTCTGATAATGATATGCTTGAACATCATAGAGATTTCATTGATTTCCTTAAGAAGTCGAAAAGTGAGCTTTCTCCCCTCTTTTCCTTGGTTAACTAGTTACTAGTAGCAGCCGCCCAATCTTATCACTTAAGAATCTTGTATGAACTCGGATTCACTTGTTTGTGAGACACCCGAAGAATCCTTGTCTGCCTTTGCTCTTTGTTTCTCTTTTAATCAGTTCCAAGCATAGTTGTCAAACTTGGTCCGACCCAGTCGATTCAATCGGAAAATTCGAGAACTGGTTCATAGGCCGGACTGAGTGACTTCTAAAACCCTCTTGATGAGTTCAAAATCACTCGATACTGTTGATTGTGGATCTCTCGAAGGGGTAGAATCTGTAAACAGAAAAAAAGCGAATCAAGAACTCCCAGGAGCTGACCCCCGGGAAAGACTCTGATGCTTAAGTTAGTAATTGTTTGAGAGAGAATATAATTGAAGCAATTCAAGTTATCAAAGTAGTACCCATACCTGTGAAGTTTGATCTTTGAGGTATTTATAGATTATGAGTCTTTATGTAAATTGAATAAGCATTTTTAGAGCGAGTCGGATTAGGATAACTATTTGCATGTTAGCTTGATCTTGTCCTTCTGATATTAGGATTTTAGGTAGATTAAACAACTGGGTCTGACCCATTATAGTCCTAATTCAGTTCGGTATACTTTGTCCCTTATCACCTTTGTATAAAAAATTGGTGACCCGATCACGGGTCAGACGGATATAACGAGTTTAGTTCCTTTTTTTTTTTCAATTAAAATAAAGTAAAACGTTGTCGTTTTTTGAAATCATAATCTAAAACCACTCTCACTATTATTTTATGTTGTTTTTTGAAAACATAAAATAAAATAAATTTTATGTTGCACATTGTTATTTTATGTTGAATATTAATATATTAAAATTATGTTGGATATTAATTTATCATAATTTTTTAAATTTATTTCATTGTTTAATTTTAGTTTTATATATATATATATATATATTATATTACATTCTGGTTGAACCTCTGACCTGTGACCCTCTGTCTTCACCAATTCAAAGACTGAATGGAGTATGAAAACCATGATTCCAAGAGTTATTATTTTGTTTTCTTATTTAATTTGGCCCTTTCAGATAAAAATTTATGTAATTTAACTAGTTTTTATCTCTCCCCTTTTTTTCCAAGTTTGATTTGTTCCTAATCAACTGTATTTGATTCTCATATCATATCTATGTATTTTAAATTTTTGACTCTTTATCTTTTAAAAATAAAAAAGATAGTTGGTTTGACTCTCTACATCTACAGAGCCAATTATTATTTTCTATTTTAACTTTAATTAATACAGTACAAGTTTTCATGCACTTTATTTATAGTTTTAGTACTATTTTTTTATTGGACAAACTTAAAAAAGAAAAAATTAAAAAATTAAAATCATTAATTCTTATAGGATAAAATAAAATAAATAACAAAATATGAAGAGTCGTTCTTTAAAATAAAGAGCACCTTGAAGATGCTCTTAAAGAGACAAAATTACCATTAATTGGTTTTGCTAAAATTTTTTTCCTAAATTTTTTTTTTCTTTTACTATACAACTTATAACATTATAACCAATTAATTTATTCATAAATTACAATATATTTTTGATGAATTATTATTTATTTAATTCATTTTATCAGATTTAAAAATTCTAATTTCCCTGTTATAAAAATCATATTATATCATAATGAATATGATAATGAGAGGGATTAGCCTATGAAATACATACTACATCATAAAAGGCCATTATTTTTTTATAAAATGAGATATAAAGATATTGTTTAAATTGAAGATGAGACAGTATCTATAGCTATTAATTTAGACTTCCTTAAATTTAAATTGATATTGTTTCCATGGAAAAAAACCATTTGATGATGACTTTCGACTTTAGATTATAATTTAATTTTTCATAAATTTGATACATAAAAAGAAAAGAATTTAAGCACATATTTAATTATTAAAAAAATATATTGAGAGACATGTATGATAAATTATTTATCAAGAGTGTTCATCAGTAGCAAAAAGGAAAAGTAAAATTTTAATTGTTTTAACTTTTTTTCCCTTTTTTATTTTTGCTAGAATTGATTAGATAAGATAAATGAATATTTTTTTGAAAGAAAATAATCTAATTTCGGGTAATAAGATATGTAGAAGGGCGCCTAGTGTTTCTCATATGTTCTTTGTTGATGATGGTTTCTTCTTTTTCAAGGCTACAGAGGGTGTTTGTATGGCTATGAAGTAGATTTTCTCTTTGTATGAAGTAGCATCTAGTCATGCTATTAATTATTTAAAGTCAAGGATATTTTTTAGTGTTAATGTTGATCAGAGTTTGAAAAATAAATTATCATCTATTTTGGTGTTTCCTTTGAATACAGGAAGGTATCTTGGTTTACCGTCTTTAATTGGGAGAAGGAAGAATGATGTTTTTAATTTTATCAGAGGTCATCTATGGCAAAAAATTCAAGGGTGGAAGGGTAGGTTGCTATCTAGGGGAGGGAAGGAAGTTCTTATAAAATCAGTTGCACAAGCTATCTATGCATATGCAATGAGCTCGTTTAAGATTTCTATTTCGCTTTGCAAGGAGCTTGAATGATGAATTCATTCTGGTGGCGCTCATGTGGTGATGGTAATAAGGGGGTTCATTGGTTTAAATGGTCTCGGTTGTGTGAAAGAAAAGAGGTAAGAGGGTTGGGTTTTCGCTATTTGCATTCCTTTAATTTAGCTTTACTTGCTAAGCATAGGTGAAAATTTATTTTTAATCCAAATGCACTTGTTACAAGAGTTTTCAAAGTTAAATATTTCCCTCAAGGGGTTTCCTCTCTGCTGGTAGTAGAGGTATCAAAAAGAGTCATGACACGCTAATCTGATTCGTCAAACACGAAAAATTTTCGTGTTAGGGTTAAAGTTTAGCAGGTTCGTGTCGGTAAACGAGTTGACCCGTTTATGACACTGCTTAAACGAGTCGTGTAACGGGTTCACCTGCTAACCCGTTACAACCCGTTTAATTTCACGTGTCGCGTTGGGCCGTGTCAATCCGACCCGACCCATTTATAACCCGCATTTTTTTTAGTAATATTAATGATTAAAATAATCATTTACATTGCATTGGAAGAGACAAACAAAATGTATAAAAAAATAAAATGACAAAAAAACCAAAGATAAATAAAATCTTATTTAAGTTTGTTTGATAGTGCTTGCTTGAATGTTGAAAAACATATAAAATATGAAAATTTTAATGAATTTACAATTTTAATCATGATTTGATTTATGGACAATATTACAGTTAATTTCTGTAATAAATATATTACATTTTTCAAATTATAAATGTCATACATATTAAATGAGTTGTGTCGGGTTCATGACCCATATATGACCCAATTAAATAAACGAGTTACATGTGTCGTATTCGTGTAATCCGTTTAATCGGGTTCACGACCTATATATGACCCAATTAAATAAACGGGTTACACGTATCGTATTCATGTAACCTGTTTAACTTTCGTGTCGTGTTAGGGTGATACGATTAATAAATGGGTTGTCTTCGCATTGACCATAATCATGTCACCTAAGTAGGTCAACTTGACACGAACACGACCCACCAACACGTTTTGACACCCCTAGCTGGTAGAG